>CM029018.1:18375850-18616081 GCA_016801055.1 Panax notoginseng
AGTCAAAAACTGTTTTAGAAATTAGAATCTTTGGGAGGTGCTCAAGGAAACCTTCGTACATGGGAGGCCACGCATCTAGGTTATGATAGATATCATATGGCCACAGAATTATCCTTGGTTGACCCAATAGACCCCAAAGAAAAACGAGAAGATTACTATCATATTCTTCCCAATGGTGAGTCTTCTCTTGACTTATCATTATCTCCACTATCTCTCTAATTGAGAATTATACTTCAAACAAACACCAAGATTATATAGGTAGTGCCCATAGATTACTCAGCAAGTGGATGAGCAACCTTGTCTTATGATGACACGAGGTTGTATGTCATTAGACATCTTGTATGATAGTGACAAAACACCCTTCCAACGTTGGGTTCGCCTCACCCTATTTTCTTCACCAAATATAACTACTAAATGATGACCACCGTTCTATTCCCTTGTTACCCCCGCTCGACCCAGCTACACTCTTATTACCTGAAAGGAATTGTGAAGCAAAAGGGTGAGCACAACTAGCTCAGTAAAGAATATCATGACTAAAGATAATTAATTATCAATAGCATTCATCAACATTAAAATCAGAGATTTAGAACATATGGTAAATGATTAAAAATTTCAACCATAGTTGCAGCGGAACGAGCAATCCATTAGAAGAGTCAAATAGACTATAAAGTCTATTATCTTCTCCATGTTAAAAATCCACCAACAATATTTTATCCATGTAACATCACTCAACAGTTCCTTTTCCACAATCATATGAATAACTCATAATCATAATTGTGACTATAAATTTTTCTTCGCACCCAGGACGAAGAATATTTTCATCACCTGTCTTTACCTGAAACATCAAAGATCATGGTTATACCAAATCACAGTTCCTGTTTATAATCATACTAACAAATCCATCTTTGCACTACGGGCCAAAGATATTCATCAACAAACCATCTTTGCACTACGGGCCAAAGATATTCAACAACAGTTCATCTTTGCACTACAGGCCAAAGATATTCATCAACAGGCCATCTTTGCACTACATGCCAAAGATATTCATCAACAATTCATATTTGCACTACAGGCCAAATATATTCATATCTCAAAGAAATATATAATCATTTCAGAATTTATATAAACAATAATTATAACCATGTTGATCAATTCACCTTTGCACTTAAGCTTAAGATATTCAATTATAATTCAATGGTCATGATCATACCAGTCACAATTCAACTTTGCACTACAGGCCAAAGAGAACCCTAGTCATGATCATACCAATAATCTACCCATCTTTACACTCAAGTGAAAGAGAATTTCAACATCAGGGTTATAAAAATGTTATATATGATGATAAAAATAATATGATCAACATATAGTTTTAATCTCAAGAGTAATATTCGTAACTCATGAATAGTAAATCGTGAATAGTAACTCATGAATAGTAACCCCGACACAAAAGATAGAAATTCCACAATAAAATCCATACCATTATTTCGGTATAATGATATTGAAAGAATAACATTACTTAAATTATAAACAATTTATTTTAATTGTTACACTTTACTATTAATGCATTTTAATCATCATAAAATGCCAACTCTTATAATTTCATCATCAATAACCAAAACCCTCATCAAAAATCTGCATATACCTCATATAGAATTCTCAAGCCATAAAATCCTATTTTCCAATTTTCTTTCTTCACAAAACATATTTAATTCATTTACTCATAACTACCATTTTCATGAAAAATACCAAATCAGTTCTAAAAAATATTTCTTTTCTGGGATTTAGCATAATATAGTCCCATAGTGAACATATATTTTTCTCAAATTTTTAAAAGTCATTTACTATTTTTCATATGGCCAAAACAGCCGAATATTTAGACATTTATCAAAAATTGTACTTTTGTCTAAAAATTCCAAATTTACAGAGTATACTTCTATCATATACATGTACTCCAAATAAAATTTCATCAATTTTGGAGTTAACCACAAGGAATTATAAGCGGTTACTTTTAAAATAGTCTTTTCTCATAAAATTCATAACTCTCAATCTATACATCAAAAATCACCATTTTTGGACACAATCAAGAAAACTCATCAAAATATCATTTTGAATTTTTTTAGAATTTTTGAAGATCAGAAAAAATTACGAAACTGAAAATCATAACAACCCTTAAAATCCATTACTTATCCCTTACTATCCTTTACCTCAAAAGAAGCAGTACTTCTGATGGATATCGGATATGATGCCGAAGGAAACTTGCACTGATGAATAGAAATCACCAAGTATCTAAAAAACTCACAAAATATGCTTCATAATATAGAGAGAGAAGAGAGAAAGCTTATATTTTTGGTGTGTTTTTCAATTCTAACTTAGCCCTCTATTTATAGGAAAATTTTGGTAGGTTTGACCTGCAACCTGATGGCTTTACCTGCTACTATTCCCACCCACCACATTTGAAATATAATTCAGCACATTTTTTCACCAACCACAAGTAGGCCCACCAATTCTAGAATTTTCTACAAAAATGATTTATACCTGATTTCTGAATCAGCCACCTCTTAAAATTCATAACAAATCATACGTTTATTTTTAACGGTTCAAAATTTGGGACATATACTCAACTTATATATGTATAACATATCCAAAATTACCACGATCCAACGGTCGGATTAAAAATTATAACCCCGCAAAATATCTCAAAAAACCCTTATTTTTAATACCTCCATTCCGACAAAAATACGGAATTAAAATCTCAACATTAACTCCTTCATTTTTAACCACAAAAATATATCCCTCATTTATATTCACATAATATAAATATTTTCTTATCATATGAATCAATAATTAATTATTCACAAATAATATTACAGAATCACATTTATGACAACCAGGCCGTTCCCAGGAAAGAGGGGGCTTTCCAATAAGAATTTTTTCTTACTAGCGCGCAATTAAATGACCAAACCTCTCCTTAGACAGAACTTTCTAGACATTGTCAATAATGTTATCTAATAATACTATTCAAATAATATGAATTATTGATCTGATAATAGAAAATACTGTGCAGCAACAATTATTGAACAACAAAATTTCAACGTAGCAATTATTGAATCAATAAAATAAAATATTGAACAGTAATTACTATAACAATTATTGAGTAGTGCCTTCTTACGTAAGAATCAATAATTTCAAAAATACTATGCAATACCGTGTGCTACTGTGCAATAACGCGTATTACTGTATTTTAACCACCGGGTATTCCAACAGTGTTAACGGTAACAACTACGCCGTTATTTGTAAAAACTCAAATTTGTCGTTTTCCTTCACCCGACAGTTATTCGTTATGGGGCCCACAAATAGCTGCGCCGTCGTACGAATATTCTCTGACAGAAAGAATATTCCACGACCAAACGAATATTCCCCGACAACAATGATTATTTTATAACCACTTGCTTATTTTGAAAAAAATTCATATTTCACCCATAACTTTAAACTTTTATCAATTTAACCATTTACTAAATAGTAATTATAAGAAAAATTGAATACTTTTATTTCATAAAATTCGGGGTCTTACAGTTCCAAAGCCATTTTCTTTCTTATCTTACATACTTCAACATTCCTTGGACATAATTTCATTCTGAATCCGTTAACATGCCATTTGATTGGCTTAAATTTCATCATTCGTTCGTTTTATGTTATTACCGTTCTTCGTTCATTCGTCCGTAATTCGGTCATCCGAACTTAGAATTCATTCGTTCTTGAGTCCAAGACTCAAGTTTTTCATGTATTCTTACATTCTTATGAAACCTTACACATTCAGTTTCATTTACACAATTTCTACTTTTCGCTCGTCTTTTACGAAATTTCGCCATAACTTCGTTATAGCTAAGTTCAATCCGTTCATCATGAACATTTCTAGCATTCTTAACCAAGAAATAAGCAACTAACTTATACGCGATAGTTTTAAAATTATCCATCAACAACAAGTTCTAATTAAGATGGTTTTAAATTTGTCCATCAACAACGTTCTTCGTGTTCTTCGTTCGTTCTTCATTTTTTAAACGATACTTTGATTATGATTTCACTTTTTCATGGAATTTAGTGTTATAAAACACCAATCCTTACTTATTTTATCGAATCATTAATATTATTCATTTGGATCGTTCAAATGCATCAAGCAAATCATAGTTCCTATGAAAGCTTTTAAGAAATTTTTATAAACTAACTTCAAATTCTTATTTCTTCGTGTCCTCATGATTTCAACCATATAAAAATCATTCTTAACATCTGTTACTTCTATTTTCATTAAGCTATGTATGTTGACAGAGAAAACTTAAACAAAATTTAGATTAAACTAGGTTTTAGGATTACCTTTCTTCTTTAATCTTCTTCCGTTGGATAAAGTTTGCACTTGGGCTAGCTTTTCCTCTTCCTTTCCCTCCTCATCCAACTTCTTTTTTTCTCTCTCTTAAGTGTTGGTGATTTTTCTAACCAAACAAATGAGCTGAAGGCTTGTTTATATAGAAAACCAAGGCTAGGGGCATTTTGGTCATTTGGCAAATTGCCTTACTATTCACACATCCTTACTATTCACGAAGCTTTGTCCAATTTTTTGGGATTCGTCCGACAGTTCTAAAACTACGATTCTCGAAATCCAAATATTTTTTAATATTTCATCTTTCCTCTACAAATTTACTTTTAAGCATTATTCGGAACTTCGAAAAACTGAAAAACACTTTTTGATGATAAACGTTTTCCTTCACTTTTTTCCCTAACGTAGTTAAACGAATAAAAAGTACATAACAATACTTTTCATCATTTTTATTTCATCTAATTTCTGCACGTTTTTTGAGAAAAAACTTTTATTGACTAACTTACCTTTTCACAACATCTTATTGTCAAATATTTTGACGGAATGTCATTTTGACATACCGATTTGTCGAAAAGGCTAAAGTTATTCAAACCCTAAATCTTAAGTTTCGTCGGGTGAATAGTGTCTATTTTTTCTTTTTCCTCGGTAATATTTTTGTTCTCGAATTTTTTTTATTTTTCGTCTTGAAAATTCTTGCTCATTCAATCTAGCTCGTAGCCAGAATCCTCCCATTTTATAATCATCCTAGGTCCTAGAACGATTAATAAACACATAGCACATAATATTATTAATAAAATTCATTTTATTAATAACTAATTCTTTAAACTTAAATTCTAGACAATCTGATTTTCTGGGTTGTCACAAAAACTCTCTGCTTCATAAAGTCACCTCAGATCGTTAAGTGAACAAGTGATCCTTCCAGTTAGATAAACGATCGTTGATAAAAACTCGATCGTAGAGCAGTTAAATTTGACAAATTGACTAACATTGGAGCGTTGCAAGTTGAAGGTCCTAATGCACTCTCAAAATATCCTTGGCAAAATCGAAGATCAGATTATGTACCTACCAACTAGTTGGTGACAGTGACACGTCAAGGATGTCAGGTGAGAAAGCAGACTGATGTGACAGGCAAGGAAAAATGAATTTTCTCGTAGGTTTAAAATGTCAACATCAAGGATCCTAGTATATCTGAACATTAAATGCACAAACGAGCATTTTACAACGGGAAAATTTATCAACAGAGTATAAAGGGCTACAAGGATTCAACTTTTTAAAGAACAAGCATTGATCAAAATGCCAAAAAATATACAAAAGTCATAGAACGAACTCAACGATTCAATATACAAAGTTCGAGCTGCTAAGTACATGAGAAGAAAAGCTTAACGCAAACTTAGCAGCACCTCATAACAAACATCAATCATCAGAGCATCTAAGGGCTAAGATTCTTTGTCTTTGTGACTAAATATTCAAGTTTGTTTGGCTTGAAGAGGGCAAAGTTTTCTTGTCTGTGTGACTAAACCTTTAGTATCTACTAAAGGATTAGAAGAGTGGAGTAGGAGTTATTCAGTCTCCGAACCACTTAAAATTGCATGTGTCTTTGCGTGCTGATTTTGTTTCTTACCTGATTATTTATTTATCTTTCAATCTGTCAAGACTGATAGTTATTTCTAGATCTTCAAGGGCTTTCCAAAAGACTTATTCCGTTGTGCTTAATTAATCAAAGTAACAAGTATTTGGTAATACTCTTTTAACTGTATATTGAAATTTTAAAAGATCTATTCAACTCCCTTCTAGATCTACAAGTGCTTTTGAGAAATAACAACCTTCGATGTAGATGTTAATGTATTGTGTAAAAAGACAAAATATCAACTAGTAGAATGTGTGTGACTGTCTAGCCTTCTCATCATTACAAAAGCACTCTTTCCATAGGTCCCTATGGCACTCCTACACATAAATTATATAATTATTTTTAATGTTTTTCAATATTAAACTTAAAAATTAAGGTTTATTGTTTAAAACAAAATTGATGTTTAACATGTTGGAATACTTCTCGAACTCTATTTAGAAAAAAATGTTATATATCATAAAACATAAGTCTTATTTTTAGTAGTAGTATTATTTTGGAAATAAATTTATTTGTAGTAGGAGTTTTTTTTGAAAGTGTCATATATCTTCAGTAGGAATATTTATTCAATGCTAGAGTCCTATATATTTATATATGGGTACTCTATAAACATAGTATTGTTTTTAGTTGTTGAAATGCAGCATAATCAAAAGTCGTGTATTGTCTTAAGAGTTGAGAGATAATGTGAGTGAGTTTTATATTCCGTACAAAAAAGTAATATTAGAGGGTTTTTCAGCTTTTATTCCATGAAAAAGTTGTGTCGTGGATATTATAATATTGTGTAATCTCAAGTTTTAGGACGTAAAACTTAATAGCAATAATGTAAATCAACTCATTATTAATTATTGATGTTAAATTAAATGAAAATTAACACTTGTACTAAGCACATATAAACTTACATATGAATCAGTTAGTATTCACAAAGCGGAAGCCGTTGAACCAGAATGTCAAATCTACAAGCAATCCTATGAACACAACTTCTTATCAAAACGAAGTTGTTAGTAGCAATGATACAAACGGAGTCAGGTGTTCACACTAAGTACACCCAAATCTATTGATAAAAACTTGAAAATACTAAAAAGAATATTTAGAGAAAAAATTGTATGGAAAAAAATAATATGTTATTTTTATTTCTTTTTTCCATGCAATTTACAGGATTCAATTATTTAACGATAAATCCCAATAGATATGGGATAAGTTTACATACATATCTCATAAAGAGTCGTGACCATATTAAGTATTATCTAAAATACTTCCAAGTGATATGACTTTCTTAATCTCATATTCGTATTCAAGTGGATGTTCATGATCCACGCATCAGAGTGGATGTTCATAATCCACGCATCTGACTTGAATTAATTACTAAGAATTGATATAGTGAATATTTGGAATTTGACTCGTAATTTTTATTTTTATTTTATTATTTGGTTTGCGTTGACTTAATTCTCAACATAATATCCGAGCAAACCAATAAGAATTTAAAAATAAAATGAAGTAATTAAAACTCTCTTGTTTAGATGCATAGAGGGGGTGTCCACGACCAATACCAAGATAGTGAATGGCCATTTTATTATTGATTGTTATTCTCTTGTAGAAACCATGGCATGCAGCTGTAGTAATTAAGCTGCCCAAATATAAGGTCTAGTCTAGTGTCTTCTATAAGTACATGCATGCATGGAGACTGGCATGGAGTATCATGCATGTACTTGTAGACTAGACATGCATGATACTCGCTCCATTAATATATAGTGTAGGTCTAACAAAAAAGATGGAACTAAAAGGAACCCTCAGGAGATTTTGCATAGACGACGCATGGGTCCTCATTGTCCATATAATGTCCTACAGTTTTTATCTATCTTATTAAATAACTGAGTAAGCATGGCCAACCACAATAGCAGAAATTATAATCATCATGAAAAGTTGTCAAATATGGTTAATTTCCCCTATAATTTCATCATGCAGTTTATATATATATATATATATATATATATATATATATATATATATATATATATATATATATATATATATATATATATGTGTGGTTCGGTTATTAAGCTCACCCCTTATACAACTCACCCGAGCTCACCCTCCTTTAGCGACGGACCCGGCGACGGTTCGGTTATACAACCGTCGTTTATACTTTTAACGACGGACAACATATAGCGTCGCTAAAAGTATAGACAACGGTTGTATGACCGAACCGTCGCCGGGTCCGTCGCTAAAGGAGGGTGAGCTCGGGTGAGTTGTATAAAGGGTGAGCTTAAGATCCGGACCATATATATATATTAATATTAATTGTGAGTTGTAATCAACGATTCGTCAAACAGCTATCGTTCATAAAATAAATGAGACTAATCTTTTTCATCTTTTTTTTTTAGAAAGAGTATAAACTGCCAAATCAGTTACCTAGACTATTGTCCAGTAATTATCTTCTTAGTAGTTTGATAATGGCCAATAGGGTCATGTGTGTCTGTTTTTCTCTTGGGTCAAATACGGCTTAACCCACCTAACAGGAATACATCAAGTAAAATTTAATTATATTGTTGCCTTTTTCTTCAAACATAAAGCAAATCCACTACATACCAAATCAATAATTAATGTACAAATGGAAATCAAGATATATATATATATATATATATATATATATATATATATATATATATATATATATATATATATATGGGCTAAATATATATATATATAACTGTGTAGTACACAGTCATCTATGGCGACGGATACCGTCGTTATAGACTAGAATAGCTAAAGCCCAAAAAAATCATCGCCATAGGCGACTGTATACATTTTCCCTATATATGTGTGTGTAAAAATTTTCTCCAACGAACCAAAAAAACGAACCAAAGACTAACCGAGTTATATCGACGGTTTTCAGGGGATAGTTTGAACCGTCGCCTTAGATATAGCCGTCTATAACAACAATTTTTTATGCTATATAGCAACGAAAAAAATCCCCGTTATAGGAGGTTCTTTTCCTCCATATATATATATATATATATATATATATATATATATATATATGTATGTATGTATGTATAATGTAATCATGCATGATCAGGGATTCCAATTCATAATTAGATAAATAGGAGAGGACTAACCGCACGTCAACCGACTCAATCATCAGTTAAAAAAAATGAAAAATAGTCAACTATTAAATTCACTCTTTGACATCAGATAGATTGGATAAAGATGTTGGTTGGCCCAAGACGTACGTTTTATAAGAAAAATATGAGCAAAAAGTGACAAATTTATAAGAATTTCTATTTTTTTAACAAACGAAAAAAAAACATATTACTGAAAACTCCATAACCAAAAGACTTGGATCATAATCATTTCCATACAAAAACATTATTGATGCCAAAAAGCCTTTGAAGGAACTTGGAGATTCAGAGGGCATAATTTAGTAATGAATTCTGAGTGATGAATAATGATGATTCAGTTAGTACGATTGAAAAAAAAAGATTAATATAACCATAATTTACATGAATCTACACACTGATTGGTGCAAATTTCCTTCAGAAAAGATTAGTAATAAAATTGTGAATCTTTTTGTATGCACGTGACATCATAGAGAATCACACCTTTATTTTCATTATATTTTATTTTTTAATTTAATTTTCTTTCTAGTTAAAAATAATTTCATGTAATTAGATAAAATAGAAATTCATGAGTCGTACAACCATCAAGACATGTCTAAAATCTAGATGTATCTAAAAAGAGAAATCTAATTAAGTTACACACAGCATTTGTTTAGTTGAGGGATGTTACGTAATTAGATAAAAAAAACTGTCTAAATCAAATAAAGGTGATAGGACTATTAGGAAATTTACTAATGTTCCCCTGAAAAAAGTAAAGCAAAGCAATTAGATGGAACAGTTGAGTGTATAATCTGGTGGTGGTTCACACTCATTAACAATTAGTACCAATAAAATAGAATGATCAGGTACATCAATTTTTAAACCAAGAATTAATATTGATTGATGTTAATTAAATGGCTTAAAACAGAACTTAATTCTTAATTAACCATGGTTAGCTCCTCTCCTTAGCAAAATCAAAGTTATAGTTTCATGCATAAAAAGTCCCTGTGCTCCAATCATATTATTAAAGCACCTAATTGCATATAATAAAATGATAACATATATAATGTAAACGCTCTATTTGGTCCGTGGAGTTTAGAATTGCATAAAGTAACAAATCAGTGATCCAACGGTAATTTTTGTTATTAGGGCACGTGTACGTATTATGGTACATGGACGGGTCTATTGATCAGAAAACTAAAATCGGTCTTATAGTAAGACTAGTTCTTGTGATATTATTTCCCAACATATTACTTTATATATATATATCTATAACTATATAATAATAATAATAATAATAATAATAATAATAATAATACACCCCAACTAATTAATAATAAAAGGTTTTGTTAATTTGAGTTGATCGATTTTAGTTGTCATAATTTCCAATTAAGCTGCAGATTTATTAGGTGTGGCGGTCTCATTGTATTCCTCTAATTTAGGTTTTATTATCAAGATTCAAGAAGATTTACATAAGATCTTGTCTGGACCATACAAGGATTAATGTGATTCAGTTGAGCTAGTAATTTGATGCAAGACAATTGGTTTTAGAGTTTGAGGAAGAGTTAGATAAGAAATAGGGAAATAGTTCTGGTCCGAAAAAACGATCATAATTCCAAAAGAACTAAAGTTGTTTCCAAAGAGCTGAATTCGATCGGCTTCGAGAGAGGTCTTCGGGTTTGGAAATGGCGTCATGGTTTCGGGAAGACTGAATTAGTTTTTATTCTCACTTTAGGTAGGATTCGTTTATGGTAATAGTGTATTAATTGGAAACAAATCTTTTATAATATCTTGTAATTAAGTTGTTTCCTATTAGGACTTGATACCATAATAGTTAATTACCTATTAGGAGTTTATTTCCATAGTTATAGGGATTCTTTAGCTATAAAACCCGGCTTGTGGGTTTAGGGTTTGGACGAGTAATTCATAGTTTATTATCTTTTACGATTAATATTGTTTGTTTCTCTGGTGGATTCCAATTTATGTTCTAAGAATTTATGTGACGCCCCCAAAATTAGGTATACATCACCCATCTTGGGTCGTCAGATACATGGTACAGAATACAAATACAACTTAATAATACAACTGTCGTGTACAATATGACAAAACATAAACTGTGAGTTTGAATACAAATATTGTCTACTAGAGAGTATCCATACTCAAAAGGAGTCCTCATTACATTTATTAACACACTATTACATAGAATAGTGAGGACTACTAACTAATACTATCATTCGGACCATCACTCCGTTTTCCGACTTGCCCCAGCTACGTTCTCATTTCCTGAAGAGAACAGTGAAAGAAAGGGTGAGCTCAACTAGCCCAGTAAGAAATATTATGACTAAGATAATGCAGAATAAATTATCATTAGCCTTCAACAATGTTAAACTGATAAAATATAATAGACATCAAGTTTAACTGCAGCGGAACAAGCAATCCATTAAAAGAGTCAAGTAGAAAATAAACTCTACTATCTTTTATGATTTAAAAAGTTTTCAACACTGTTATCGCTGGGACTCAGCTTAATAAAATAATCCACATCATCGAATCACCCCTGCACTACGGCCAAGGATATTCGTGTATTCATTAATGGTCATGATCATGCCAACAACTGTCCATCAATGCACTACGGGCCAATGAGGACTTTTACCACATCATTTGTAACATTACGGTCATGATTATACCGAATAATCCCTGGTCATAATCATACCAAGTCCATCTATGCACTACAGGCCACAGATGACTTTCAACATTTTATAAACATGAGGATGATGACAATGATATAAGAATTCAATAAAACAAGTTCAAGAATTAATTTATCCAAGAATTAACAACGTCCAAATTGTCAACATGATACTGCTTTGTGGAGTAAAATTCAAGAATACTTAGAAGAATATTTTCATGAAAAGATACTGGATGAACCGCAATTATCAAGGATATTCCACTAATTTCATGGAGTATAGAAGTCAAAACTTAACCAACTGAGTATAATAAAGAATGGAATAACAAAAGAAATCACCCGGCATGCGATAGACCGCACAGACAGGTTATTCCAACAGAATAATAAATAATGGAACCAGGTCCGGCGTAAACGCACAGACAGGATATTCCGACAGAATAATAAATAATGGAACCAGGTCCGGCGTAAACGCACAGACAGGATATTCCGACAGAATAATAAATAATGGAACCAGGTCCGGCGTAAACGCACAGACAGGATATTCCGACAGAATAATAAATAATGGAACCAGGTCCGGTGTAAAACACACAGACAGGATGTTCCAACAGAATAATAACAAGACGGAACCAGGTCCGGTGTAAAACACACAGACAGGATGTTCCAACAGAATAATAATAAAAACGGAACCAGGTCCGGTGTAAAACACACAGACAGGATGTTCCAACAGAAAATAGAAGAATGTCACCAAGTATAGGGTAGACCGCGTATACAGGTTATTCCAACAGAATAATAAGAAATGGAATAACAACAGTTCTCTTCATGAATAAGAAAGAATAACACCCCTTACCGTTTTAAAGAAGAACTGAAATAAGGAAGTAGTTAAGTAGCAGAATACTTTTCTTTCTCTCTCTATAGTTTCTCTCTATAGTTTCTCTCTCTAGAGTTCAGTGAATTCGTAAGAAATAATGAAGGAATGAGCTGCTATTTATAGAAAAATAGAATGCATAGTAACTAATCCATGAACGGTCCAGATTGATTACTTTAATCTGACGGTCCATATTTAAAGAAAAATCTTTTAAATAAAATATAATATATTCTATTTATAGAATAACTTTAATAAAGTATTCTGTTTTATATAAAAAGATGTTTCTGTTTTATTACGTTAATAATACGAATAAAACAAAACGTCATTATCGCTAAATAATTCATATTATTAACTGACAATAATTGAATCAAACTGAGTGACTTCTCACATAAGCATTAATAATCAATACCGTGTGCTACTATGCAACCACACGTATTACTGTACTTTTACTACCGAGTAGTTCAACAGTAACAATGGTAAAACTTTCGCCGTTATTTTTAATAAAATATTTTTGTCGTTTTCTCAATCCGACAATAATTCCGTTGTGGGGTCCACCAATGATTGTGTCGTTGTACGAATATTCCCTGTTAAAACGAATATTCCCCGACCAATCGAATATTATATAACAACTTGCGTACTTTGCAAAATTTATAAATATTACCCACAACTATAACATTATATCAAATTAACTCCATAATATTCAAAAATGATATTTATAGAAAATTCATCTTTATTTATAAAAGTTGGGGTCTTACAACCTCCCCTTCTTATGAAATTTCGCCCTCGAAATTAGGGTACGTACCTGGTATGTCGAAGAGGTAAGGATACCTTGATTTCATTTCAGATTCTAACTCCCAAGTCATTTCCTCAACATCGTGGTTTCTCCACAAAACTTTGACTTGAGGTATAACCTTGGAGCGTAGAATATGTTCCTTCTTATCCAAGATTTGAACAGGAACTTCTTCATACGTCAAATCTTCCGCTATTTCGTCCGGTTCTAACTCAATAATGTGGTTCGGGTCTTCCACATATTTGCGTAACATGGATATGTGAAAACGTTATGAACACGAGACATACTTGGCGGTAAAGCGAGTCTATAAGCCACAGTTCCTACTCGATCGAGGATTAAAAATGGACCGATGAATCGAGGATTGAGCTTTCCTCTCTTTCCAAATCTCGTAACTCCTTTCCATGGAGCAACACGTAAGAACACATGATCTCCTATATCAAATTTCACGTCCTTTCGATGAAGATCAGCATAACTCTTTTGTCGATCTTGTGAGGTTTTTATACGTTGTCGGATCGTTTGAATCTTTTCTGTAGTCATACGTACCAACTCCGGTCCCAACAACGTTGCTTCACCCACCTCATCCCAGCATACTGGAGAACGACATTTTCTTCCATACAATGCTTCGAATGGAGCCATGCCAATACTTGCTTGATAACTGTTGTTGTAGGAAAACTCCACCAATGGTAAGAACTTGTCCCAACTTCCCTTGAAGTCAAGGACACAGAGTCTTAATAGATCTTCAAGAGTTTGAATAGTCCTCTCTGATTGTCCGTCCGTCTGAGGATGATATGCTGAACTAAATCGTAAATCCGTGCCCATAGCTTTTTGTAAACTAACCCAAAATCGTGAAGTGAATCTTGGGTCTCGGTCAGAAACTATGGATACTGGCATACCATGCAGTCTTACAATCTCGTTTATGTACATACGAGCAAGACGTTCAAGTGTATAAGTTTCTCGTATCGGTAAGAAATGAGCAGACTTGGTCAATCTATCAACAATGACCCAAATCGCATCAATACCTTGAGAAACCCTAGGAAGACCGGTAACGAAATCCATGGTAATGTGCTCCCACTTCCATTCTGGAATTTCAAGTGGTTGCAATGGACCTTTTGGTACTTGATGCTCCGCTTTGACTCGTTGACAAGTTAGACACCTTGAGATAAACAGCGCTATCTCTCTCTTCATATTGCTCCACCAAAATGTATGACGAAGATCATGATACATTTTGGTACTTCCAGGATGGATTGCAAACGGTGTGTTGTGCGCCTCCATCATGATTTCATACTTTAAATCAGGGTTGTTAGGAACACAAAGTCTGGAGTTGACTCGAAGTATTCCTTCTTCATCGATTCTTGCTTCCGGCATAGCACCTTCTTGCACTTTCTTCTTCATACGCATCAGCTCCAGGTCTGTAGCTTGAGCAGCTTTAACTTTATCGATTAAAGTCGGTTCTACTCGTATATTCGCCATCATCACATGGGTCCCTGGAGTCTTTAACTCTATCTCCATCCTTTGCAAATCACACAAAATGGGCCTTTGTGTTGACAATATCGCACTCGTACTTGCATATGATCTTCTACTCAATGCGTCAGCTACCACGTTCGCTTTTTCAGGATGGTATTGAATGGTATGATCATAATCTTTCAACAGTTCAAGCCAACGTCGTTGTCGCATGTTGAGTTCCTTTTGAGTGAAGAAATATTTGAGGCTTTTATGATCCGTAAAGATCTCCACCTTCTCCCCATACAAGTAATGCCTCCAAATTTTAAGTGCAAAGACAACAGCTGCCAACTCTAGATCATGAGTAGGATAATTCCTCTCATATTCCTTGAGTTGTCTTGATGCATAGGCTATGACTTTTCCATGTTGCATGAGAACGCATCCCAACCCTTTGCTCGAAGCATCACTGTAGATGACAAATCCCTCCGAGCCAGATGGTATTGTTAGAACAGGTGCTGAAATGAGTCTCCTCTTGAGTTCTTGAAAACTCTTCTCACATTCTTCGCTCCAACCGAACTTTGTATCTTTCCGAGTCAGCTGAGTTAATGGAGTAGCGATTCGAGAAAATCCTTCCACGAATCTCCGATAATAACCAGCTAAACCAAGAAAGCTACGTACTTCGGTCACTGATTTAGGTTGCTCCCAGCTTTGAATAGCTTCAATCTTTGCCGGGTCAACCGATATTCCACGACTTGATACTACGTGCCCAAGGAATGCTACCTCCTCCAGCCAGAACTCGCATTTCTTCAACTTGGCATAAAGCTTGTATTCACGAAGCTTTTGGAGTACCAGCCTCAAGTGTTGCTCATGATCTTCACGGCTTTTGGAATAAATAAGGATGTCATCAATAAAGACGACCACAAAGTGATCCAAATATTCCTTGAATACCCGGTTCATCATATCCATGAAGGCAGCAGGAGCATTAGTCAATCCAAAGGACATGACTAGGAATTCATAATGCCCGTACCGAGTTCTGAAAGCCGTCTTTGGAATATCCTCAGTTCTAACCTTCAGCTGATGATATCCAGAACGAAGATCGATCTTTGAAAAGAATTGTGCTCCTTGCAACTGGTCAAACAGGTCATCAATACGTGGCAATGGGTACCTGTTTTTGATGGTGACATGATTCAACTCCCGATAATCAATACAAAGTCGCATACTTCCATCTTTCTTCTTCACGAATAGAACAGGAGCACCCCAAGGAGAAGTACTAGGACGAAAAAAGCCAATGTCTAACAATTCCTGCAGTTGGATCTTTAACTCCTGAAGTTCAATAGGAGCCATTCGATATGGGGCTTTGGAAATGGGTTTTGTACCGGGTTCAAGGTCGATACAAAATTCAATTTCACGCTCTGGGGGTAGGCCAGGAAGTTCTTCAGGGAATACGTCAGGGAATTTATTAACAATAGAAATATCATTCAAAACTGACGTATTTTTGTTTAGATCCGTGACATGAGCTAAGAAAGCTTGACATCCGTTTTTCAATAAACGAATAGCTTTATGGCTTGAGATGACAGCGATTGATTTTAATGGTTTGGTTGCTTGAATTCGCATAATAGGTCGATTAGGAATATGAAAGCTAACAACCTTACGAAAATAATCAATTTTTGCATGATGAGTAGTTAACCAATCAATCCCTAGAATCACGTCAAATGCAAGTATTTTTAATGAAATAAGATCGACAGGTAATGTGTGGGTACCAACTTGAACCAAACAAGACTTATAAACCGTGGATGTAATGAAGGTTTCTCCCAATGGAGTTTCAACAGATAAGTCAAAGTCTAATTTCTCCGGAATCAAATTTAATCGATGAGCGCAAGTAGGAGAAATAAAAGAATGGGTAGAACCGGTATCAAATAAAGTATAGACTTCGTTAGAGTTTATGATAAGCTTACCCGTGATGACCTCATTCGGGTTCCTTGCTTTCTGGGAGGTCACAACAAACGCTCTCCCTTGCACTACCGGTTTTGACTTTTCTGGGACGGCCTTTGGTGTCTCCATCTTGGCTGAACTTGTTTTTGGTAAACGACAAAATCGAGCTAAATGACCTTCTCTTCCACAATTATAACATGCTTTAGACGGCATCGCGCAGTTTGGACTGATGTGCCCCTCCCCTCCGCATTTGAAACATATGATAGGTGGTCGTTCTCCTTCCTTAACAACGGGTGCTGGTGCTGACGTCTTTCCATCATTGTTGAATCTCCTCTTCTTGAAATGACCATTCTTATTGTTTTGGCCCTGATTACCACCGAAGTGGTTACCATTTCTGGCCTGTTGATTCCCTCCACGCTTGTTGTCACCGCTTCGATGACTGCTCTCACTGGTATTATCATTTTGCCGACTGCTCTCTTTTGGTTGCGTTGACTCGTTATCGCGCTCCACTAACTGAGCCCTATTCACAACATCTGAATACAAACACAGTTTATGAGAAATAAGATGTTGACGTATCTCAGGTTTCAAACCTCGCAAAAACATTCGCGTCATTCGCTCTTCATTATCCACCAAGTGGGACGCAAACCGGGACAACTCAGCAAATTTAGCCTCATACTGCGACACGGTCATATTATTCTGCTCCAATTTGATGAACTCCACCTCCTTCATGTGACGAACACTTTCGGAAAAGTATTTGTCATTGAACAGCTCTTGGAACTTCTCCCAAGACATCTTCAGTGCGGCAGGTTGAGTACGCTTAATCGATTCCCACCAGTAATCTGCCTCTCCTCGCAACATAAAGGCGGCAAAGGGAACCTTTTGCTCCTCGGAGCATCCCAAGACATCAAATATCTTGGTGATCTGCTTTATCCATGTTTCTGCTATAAGTGGTTTTGGCTCTCCCTTAAACTCCGGTGGTCCCAGCTCCTTGAACTGTTTAGCGGTGACCGTCCGAGAGTTTTCAGTATTTCCACCTACATTTTGGACAGGAGCCGCTCTCGCCTGCTGTTGCATGAATTGCATAAAGCTTCTGAACATTCCATCATTCATCATTTGGTCAGTGTTGTTGTTTGCATGAGGATTGTCACCTTCCTGATGCACATTATCCTGATTATTGATATGTGGTGAATCAACAGTCGCCTGTGCTCCATTGCTATTCTCAACATTCTCAGATGCCATTTTCAGATACTGCCACAAAATAAAAGTTAATTGATATGTCATATATTATCCTTATATTATGACCGACCAATTAAATACCATGCAAATAAACTTAGGTAGGTCATACTAGCGAAGGAATTCCCCGTCTCTCCCCTCCTAGTTCTATTCTCACATCTTAGCCAGGGATCATATCCCTAAGCTCTGATACCAACTGTGACGCCCCCAAAATTAGGTATACATCACCCATCTTGGGTCGTCAGATACATGTACAGAATACAAATACAACTTAATAATACAACTGTCGTGTACAATACGACAAAACATAAACTGTGAGTTTGAATACAAATATTGTCTACTAGAGAGTATCCATACTCAAAAGGAGTCCTCATTACATTTATTAACACACTATTACATAGAATAGTGAGGACTACTAACTAATACTATCATTCGGACCATCACTCCGTTTCCCGACTTGTCCCAGCTACGTTCTCATTTCCTGAAGAGAACAGTGAAAGAAAGGGTGAGCTCAACTAGCCCAGTAAGAAATATTATGACTAAGATAATGCAGAATAAATTATCATTAGCCTTCAACAATGTTAAACTGATAAAATATAATAGACATCAAGTTTAACTGCAGCGGAACAAGCAATCCATTAAAAGAGTCAAGTAGAAAATAAACTCTACTATCTTTTATGATTTAAAAGGTTTTTCAACACTGTTATCGCTGGGACTCAGCTTAATAAAATAATCCACATCATCGAATCACCCCTGCACTACGGCCAAGGATATTCGTGTATTCATTAATGGTCATGATCATGCCAACAACTGTCCATCAATGCACTACGGGCCAATGAGGACTTTTACCACATCATTTGTAACATTACGGTCATGATTATACCGAATAATCCCTGGTCATAATCATACCAAGTCCATCTATGCACTACAGGCCACAGATGACTTTCAACATTTTATAAACATGAGGATGATGACAATGATATAAGAATTCAATAAAACAAGTTCAAGAATTAATTTATCCAAGAATTAACAACGTCCAAATTGTCAACATGATACTGCTTTGTGGAGTAAAATTCAAGAATACTTAGAAGAATATTTTCATGAAAAGATACTGGATAAACCGCAATTATCAAGGATATTCCACTAATTTCATGGAGTATAGAAGTCAAAACTTAACCAACTGAGTATAATAAAGAATGGAATAACAAAAGAAATCACCCGGCATGCGATAGACCGCACAGACAGGTTATTCCAACAGAATAATAAATAATGGAACCAGGCCGGCGTAAACGCACAGACATGATATTCCGACAGAATAATAAATAATGGAACCAGGTCCGGCGTAAACGCACAGACAGGATATTCTGACAGAATAATAAATAATGGAACCAGGTCCGGTGTAAAACACACAGACAGGATTTTCCAACAGAATAATAACAAGACCAAACCAGGTCCGGTGTAAAACACATAGACAAGATTTTCTAACAGAATAATAATAAAAACAGAACCAGGTCTGGTGTAAAACACACAGACAGGATGTTCCAACAGAATAATAGAAGAATGTCACCAAGTATAGGGTAGATCGCGTATACAGGTTATTCCAACAGAATAATAAGAAATGGAATAACAACAGTTCTCTTCATGAATAAGAAAAATAACAACTCTTACCGTTTTAAAGAAGAACTGAAATAAGGAAGTAGTTAAGTAGCAGAATACTTTTCTTTTCTATCTCTATAGTTTCTCTTTATAGTTTCTCTCTCTAGAGTTCAGTGAATTCGTAAGAAATAATGAAGGAATGAGCTGCTATTTATAGAAAAATAGAATGCATAGTAACTAATCCATGAACGGTCCAGATTGATTACTTTAATCTGACAGTCCATATTTAAAGAAAAATCTTTTAAATAAAATATAATATATTCTATTTATAGAATAACTTTAATAAAGTATTCTATTTTATATAAAAAGATGTTTCTATTTTATTACGTTAATAATACGAATAAAACAAAACTTCATTATCGCTAAATAATTCATATTATTAACTGGCAATAATTGAATCAAACTGAGTGACTTCTTATATAAGCATTAATAATCAATACCGTGTGTTACTATACAACCACACGTATTACTGTACTTTTACTACCGAGTAGTTCAACAGTAACAATGGTAAAACTTCCGCCGTTATTTTTAATAAAATATTTTTGTCGTTTTCTCAATCTGACAATAATTCCGTTGTGGGGTCCACCAATGATTGTGCCGTTGTACGAATATTTTCTGTTAAAACGAATATTTCCCGACCAATCGAATATTATATAACAACTTGCGTACTTTGTAAAATTTATAAATATTACCCACAACTATAACATTATATCAAATTAACTCCATAATATTCAAAAATAATATTTATAGAAAATTCATCTTTATTTATAAAAGTTGGGGTCTTACACTAAGTACCAGAAGATGAATAAGCTGAATGTCATCTTAGCAGCTCAACAACAACAAACAACAAACAAAGAACCAAGCAACCAGGGTCTGCAGGGTCCTTGTCTTAGTGACTAAACCAAAGTTAAGTCTGCTGGACTTGTTGAGTACCAGAGGGTACAAGAGATTCTAAGTCTGCTGGGCTTAGTCTACAGTTTCCAAGGCTGCTGGTCTTGAAGAGTTCTTGGTGAACTAGTGTTCCAAGGCTGCTGGTCTTGAAGGAATCTCAGTGATTCAAAGTTGAACAAATCCTTAGTGGAATCCCTGCTTGTTAAAGCAGAAGAGTGGATTAGGAGCATTCAGTCTCTAAACCACTTAAAGCCTCTGGTGTCATTTACTTTATGTCATTTACATTCAGTACTATAATTGCTATATCTGATTGCAATTAACTCTACATTAGAACTGTGTTTAATGCTATATTTTTGAAGGGTATCTTAATCTATTCCGTTGTGCATGAATTGATTCCTCTATTCATTATCTGTTAATCACTTAACAAGATAAAAGAAAACAAATAAAAAGGATTTATTCAACTCCCCTTCTAGATTTATTGTGTGCCTCCGGGAACTAACACTCTCGCCTCCGTCTCTGTTATTAATAAGATCATTGGGTTTGTGTTGTCAAACCAATCAACATGGTTTCCACCCTTGCCATCGACTGACGTTGCTCATCAATTGCCGCCCATAATTCGGCATACCTACGACCAACGTCGTCAAGGTTATCTCTCACGCCTTCTTTGTTGGCGATTGACAAGGCAAAATTCTTGGCTTTGATACCAATTGACGCAGAACGAAAAACAGAAAGAATTTACCAACGTAAATTGTAAGACCCCAACTTTTATAAATAAAGATGAATTTTCTATAAATATCATTTTTGAATATTATGGAGTTAATTTGATATAATGTTATAGTTGTGGGTAATATTTATAAATTTTACAAAGTACTCAAGTTGTTATATAATATTCGATTGGTCGGGGAATATTCGTTTTAACAGAGAATATTCGTACAACGGCACAATCATTGGTGGACCCCACAACAGAATTATTGTCGGATTGAGAAAATAACAAAAATATTTTATTAAAAATAACGGCGGAAGTTTTACCATTGTTACTGTTGAACTACTCGGTAGTAAAAGTACAGTAATACGTGTGGTTGCATAGTAACACATGGTATTGATTATTAATGCTTATGTAAGAAGTCACTCAGTTTGATTCAATTATTGTCAGTTAATAATATGAATTATTTAGCGATAATGAAGTTTTGTTTTATTCGTATTATTAACGTAATTAAACAGAAACATCTTTTTATATAAAACAGAATACTTTATTAAAGTTATTCTATAAATAGAATATATTATATTTTATTTAAAAGATTTTTCTTTAAATAAGGATTGTCAGATTAAAGTAATCAATCTGGACCGTTCATGAATTAGTTACTATGCATTCTATTTTTCTATAAATAGCAGCTCATTCCTTCATTATTTCTTACGAATTCACTGAACTCTAGAGAGAGAAACTATAGAGAGAGAAAAGAAAAGTATTCTGCTACTTAACTACTTCCTTATTTCAGTTCTTCTTTAAAACGGTAAGGGGTGTTATTCTTTCTTATTCATGAAGAGAACTGTTGTTATTCCATTTCTTATTATTCTGTTGGAATAACCTGTATACGCGGTCTACCCTATACTTGGTAATATTCTTCTATTATTCTGTTGGAACATCCTGTCTGTGTGTTTTATACCGGACCTGGTTCCGTTTTTATTATTATTCTGTTGGAACATCCTGTCTGTGTGTTTTACACCGGACCTGGTTTCGTCTTGTTATTATTTTGTTGGAACATCCTGTCTGTGTATTTTATACCGGACATAGTTCTGTTTTTATTATTATTCTGTTGGAACATCCTGTCTGTGTGTTTTACACCGGACCTGGTTCCATTATTTATTATTCTGTCGGAATATCCTGTCTGTGCGTTTACGCCGGACCTGGTTCCATTATTTATTATTCTGTTGGAATAACCTGTCTGTGCGGTCTATCGCATGCCGGGTGATTTCTTTTGTTATTCCATTCTTTATTATACTCAGTTGGTTAAGTTTTGACTTCTATACTCCATGAAATTAGTGGAATATCCTTGATAATTGCGGTTCATCCAGTATCTTTTCATGAAAATATTCTTCTAAGTATTCTTGAATTTTACTCCACAAAGCAGTATCATGTTGACAATGTGGACGTTGTTAATTCTTGGATAAATTAATTCTTGAACTTGTTTTATTGAATTCTTATATCATTGTCATCATCCTCATGTTTATAAAATATTGAAAGTCATCTGTGGCCTGTAATGCATAGATGGACTTGGTATGATTATGACCAGGGATTATTCGGTATAATCATGACCGTAATATTACAAATGATGTGGTAAAAGTCCTCATTGGCCCGTAGTGCATTGATGGAAAGTTGTTGGCATGATCATGACCATTAATGAATACACGAATATCCTTGGCCGTAGTGCAGGGGTGATTCGATGATGTGGATTATTTTATTAAGCTGAGTCCCAGCGATAACAGTGTTGAAAAACCTTTTAAATCATAAAAGATAGTAGAGTTTATTTTCTACTTGACTCTTTTAATGGATTGCTTATTCCGCTGCAGTTAAACTTGATGTCTATTATATTTTATCAGTTTAACATTGTTGAAGGCTAATGATAATTTATTCTGTATTATCTTAGTCATAATATTTCTTACTGGGCTAGTTGAGCTCACCCTTTCTTTCACTGTTCTCTTCAGGAAATGAGAACGTAGCTGGGACAAGTCGGAAAACGGAGTGATGGTCCGAATGATAGTATTAGTTAGTAGTCAACACTATTCTATGTAATAGTGTGTTAATAAATGTAATGAGCACTCCTTTTGAGTATGGATACTTTCTAGTAGACAATATTTGTATTCAAACTCATAGTTTATGTTTTGTCATATTTTACACGACAGTTGTATTATTAAGTTGTATTTGAATTCTGTACCATGTATCTGATGACCCAAGATGGGTGATGTATACCTAATTTTTGGGGCGTCACACTTAGCAACTTCTTGTGATCAGTAGGCATTCAACATTGGTATTTGATCACATCTAATGGACTGCTAAGATGTACGTTCAGCTTGACATCTTGTTAGTACTTAGCAAGTTTGACTCATCCTTGGTGCGGTTGTTCTTTGTTGTTGATGCTTGTCTTCATTTGATATTTAGCACTACACACTATCATCGTTGAGGTAATGCTATGTTTTTGCATATTGGCTTGACTTCTCTGGGTACTTACCAGTTCTTGAACACTGTTTGACTTATGAACATATTCGGCTCTGTATCTTCTTCTCTTCATCTCTGTGTTCATGGGAAAAATAGAGTGGCTCAAGTATCCTGCTTTCTGTTCTGCAACTCTTGTTGTTGTCTTATTGGCCTTCCGGCTCTCAGTGCATATTCCACCTCGTTGTCATACTCCTTTATATTGAGTGAAGATTTTCCATTGTAGGACTCTCATTAGTTGTGCTTCACTCTTCTGTGGTGGTCTCACTCTCACTAAGACCTTTTCTCTATTAAGCTCTATATGACTTTCATCTTCTTAACTC
This sequence comes from Panax notoginseng, assembly GCA_016801055.1. Taxonomy (NCBI): domain Eukaryota; kingdom Viridiplantae; phylum Streptophyta; class Magnoliopsida; order Apiales; family Araliaceae; genus Panax; species Panax notoginseng. Next base: position 18,399,960 of record CM029018.1, read on the forward strand.
AACAACTTTCTTCTTTTGAAGCCTCGGCTCTTATATAGATCCATCTGACATCTTCCTGTTGGAACATAGCCGTTGGGGGTCTTTCATTGACAATCTCCCTTTTAATCTTTGTCTTATTTGCTTGTCAAGGAGCCTTTAAAATGTTTCAGTTGAAGGCATCCATTGCAGCATTTAATGCTTCAGACTTTTCTGATCACTGATGTAAACATGTAGAGTTGATGTGACAACTCCTTTTTGACTTACCTGACATATCAGTCTGCTTTATCACCCAACACATCAAAGACGTTACTTCCAGCAGACTAGTAGGTAGTCACCTTTTTCTCTTGTTTCCTCGATTTACATCAAGGATGTTTGGAGAGTATATCGGGATTCCCAATTCACAATGTTCGAATGTCAGTCTTCTTTGTTTGGACATTCTAACTCTTCAGATGAATGCCCTCTACGATTCTGATGTTGACCTTTATGAACTCTATGATTGCTTGTCTGTGGAAATCGTAAGGTGACTTGATCTTGACACTTTTTATAATTTTGAGAGTGCTCAACGTTGTACCATCTTGTACTTCTCTCTCACAGTCTATTCTACGATCATGATTGTCTTGCCTTGCATCAAGAACTAACAAGTTGATTGACAGCTTTAACACTTCAGTTTGCATATCCCTTTTGTTTTGTCATGCTCAGCTTCCTTAACTTTCAGCCTTGTGACCTCTTGATCATACTCCATGGTAAGGCTGAGCATTGATATCCTCCTTGTTTGTCCTATGCTCACTTTGAGGTAGGTTTACCATTATCTTGGTATCACCTTTATCATATTCTTCTCTCTTTGGTAAGCACTACGATCGTAGTCTTCTGATTAGCACTTTTAGGAGATTCCTTCTGAATGGATTTCACTTCTCAAGCAACCTTGCTGATAGAGTTGGTGCTTTGATCTTCTACTTGCTTGCAGATCATTCAGAGAATGATTTCTGATATTCTTCAAGTAAACTGCATACTTAAACTTGACTGTTCTTACCAGAGAAAGCGATCTATGCATTTACTTCAAGTTTGCTTCTGTAGAGAATCGTAGAGTGCTCCACGATTATGCCTTGGCTATGTAAGCATCTGGCTGACTACGACTTTGGCTTTGGCTGCAAACTGTGAATCTGATAGGTGACAACATGTAGACTTTACGATTCAGAGTCAAGTCTATGATTCTAGCTTGACTCAGCAGGCATCTTCTACAATTACGAGTGTAGACTATGATTCTGAAGAAACTTCTTTGATACTCTACGATTCTTCCTTGGCTTCTGCAATCTCTCGACCGGCTCGACAGTCTATGATTCTGCTTCAATAGATTATGAGTCTGCCTTATTTTCTTGGCAGACCTAAATGACTTATGCAGAGCTCTACGGTCAGACATGCCTATCTATTACACTTCAAAATAGAGCAACCTAACAGCTTTAATCTTTTCTTCTATACATTCATTTACAGAATGATAAACATTAGGCACAGATGAACCTAACAATTTTGATCATATCAATCTAAGTCCTTGTCCATATTGTCTATCATCTATTAAGGACTTTACAACTTCTATCAATGCAGACAAGTTTGCATATTCATTCATTAACTTCATCATCAAATAATACAAATATAGGAATAACATTCACATGCATATTCCTAACAGAGGGATTTGCCCTTGGTGTTATTGGAGGTGAACGTCCGCATGGAGCAGCGAGACGCGAACGTTCGAAGGCCTTAGTGATGAAGATTTCAACGAGGAGGTTTCAGGATACCAAAGAAACCTTTATCAACACCAAAACCGAAACCAAAATCAATATGACTATCGAATACGAGCGGATATACCATTATTTCATGGTAAGTTGCAGATTGAAGAGTTCCTGGATTAACTTTCTGAGGTCGAAAGATTTTTTAAGTTGACGGAGGTCGCAGCAGATCGTCAAGTTAACCTGGTAGCGTACAAGTTGAGAAGCAGGGCTGCCGTTTGGTGGGAAAATTTACAGATGGATCAACGAAGACAAGGCAAAACTCTTATTTGATCTTGGAGGCGAATGAAACAACTCATGATGAATAGATTTTTACCCCCAGATTATGAACAATTTATTTTTCAGAGTTATCAAAATTGTGCATAGGGTAATAGAACTGTGGCTGAATATATAAAGGATCGAGTTGTCAAGGTTGTTAGTGCGTAACAACTTGAATGAGACTGAGGCACAACAAGTTTCTAGGTATCTGGAGGGATTGAAGCCTTCTATCTGAGATAAATTTGGACTACAAGTCGTTTAGACAGTGGATGAAGCGCATAACATGGCTTTGAAAGCAGAATTAATGGAGAAGACATCCAATCGATTCACTTATCACAAGAAGGATATGGTGGAGACTTCTAATGCAATCGCAAACAGAAACAGATTTTCGGTGGGTGATGGAAAGAATTAATCTAAAACTATGGTCGATCAGACACAAAGAAGTTCAGGGCAACCTAATATTCCCGTTGAGGCTCTAGCGACTACATCGGCTACAAAGAAAACCCCTCGAGCACCCAACCCATATGTTAAATCTGGTGGTTTTAAGTGCTACAATTGCGGCCAACCAGGTCATCGTTCAAATGAGTGTCCAATGAGGAAACTGATGAATTTCGTGGAAGTTGGAGAGGACGAGAAGGACGCCAAAGAAGAAACAGATATGGGCGAATTCTGGAATGATGCAGAAATAGTCGAGGAACGTAGATAGCATATAAAATGCATGATTCAACGAGTCATCTGCTTGACAAAGTTAGAAGATTCCTCACAATGAAAAAATATTTTTAAAGCATGCTGCAGTGTTCAAGGGAAAGTGTGTGACCTAATTGTAGACAGTGGGAGCTGCGAGAATTTTGTGTCGAAGAAGTTGGTGGAACACCTGAAACTGTGGGTAGAGAAACAACTGAAGCCTTATGTAATTGGGTGGATTCAGAAAGGACCCAAGGTGAACTTGACCGTAGTGTGAAAAGTCCATATCTCGACTGGACAACACTACCGAGACAAAGTGGTCTGCGACGTAGTCGACGTGGTTGCTAGTCATTTGTTATTGGGCCGACCATGACAGTTTGATGTGGTTGTCACATACAGAGGGCGCGGCAATATATTTATTTTCAATTGGGGTGGCCGGAAGATTGCAATGGTTCTAAAACAAAATTTGGGTGGTCGCATAACTAAGAACCAGAAAGAAGAGCAACCATTACTATCGGTAATCACGTCAGTAGTTGATTTGGAGTCAAAAATTAAAGAGGCATAAGAGGTACATGTCGTGGTGGTGCGAGTTTTAGTGGTAGAAGGGAAGGAAGAGCCAAAATTTGTGTTACCCGATAAGGTACAGTCCCTTTTAGGCGAATTCAGTGAGTTGGTTTTTGATGATTTACCAAATGAATTTCCACCACTGAGGGATATTCAACATCACATCGATCTAATTCTGGGAACAAGCTTACTTAATTTGCCACATTATTTCTTGTGGTTTGGACATATTCTCACGTTGCATCTAAACACATTCACATAAAAGCTGATAGATAAAGTATACTTATCCAGACACTATAACAAAAGTAAAATTTACTCTAAAGCAAACACTTTCATTTATCTGTTTTAAGTTCAGCAACAGAAAATTTAAAATTAGTCATTGTTAATCATTTTGTTGCTCAAAACCTATTCATCCCCACTCTAGGTTTGTAAATACACGAAATTACATTTGGTATCAAAACTTGGCTCTACTAATGTTGATCTTAGCAGGTTGTAGGGAAAGATCCTATGGCACACCTCAACTTTCAAGAAGATTAATCCACAAGCAGGCCTTCCTCTATCGGTCGAAAGTGAGAACTTTAACTTTTGGAAGTTCAGAATGAAGATCTATCTCAACCGAGGCCCATGAGAATGGTGGGTAGTTGAAAATGACCCTGTTATCCCGATGCATGATGATGGTAAACCCAAGAATCTCATGGAAATGGATGCAAATGAGTCTTATATGGTATCCTATGACTCTAAAGCCATGAACACGCTGCTAAGTGGTATGGTTCAGTCCGAAATAGATAAAGTCTCTGAATGCAACACCACAAAAGAAATATGGGACACAATTGTTATGAGCCATGAAGGAACCACTGAAGTGAAGAAAGCCAAGTTGAGTATGTTGATGCAAGAATATGAACTCTTCAAATTAGAAAAGGATGAAACAATCAATGAAGCTCAAACGAGGTTTCTTACACTAATGAACTACTCAGCATGTTTGGTCAAAAAATTGTTCAAAATGAAATCAATAGAAAGTTGTTGAGAATCAGACCAAAGAGATTTACTCCAAAAGTTACCACTTTACAAGACTCATCAACAATCACCACCATGGAAACACTCACCCTTTTAGTGAACTTAAAGAGTTTGAAAATCAACTCAGGAGGTATGATGATGAAGTTGAGGCACCAATAAAGAAGACATTGACACTTTAAGCCGATAGCAACAATGAAAGTGATCACGAATATTTTGATAAAGAAATTGAATTGCTCTCAAGAAAACTCGAGAGATTACTTCAAAGAAATAAACAAAAGAAGAATAAAAAAGGTAGCTTAACTCTAATGAGTAAGTTTAAAACAGAACAATATGAAGAAATTGGCCAACTCTGTTTAATAGGACTAGAAGGTGATGATCAACTTAAGGTAAAAAAAATTTCATGAAGCTTTTGAAATATCTACATCTGATTATCTTGCTTTACAAAATGAAAATCAAAAGCTAAAAAAGAAAACTGCTTATTTTAATAATTGCGTAAATGAGCTAATGAATGAATGTAGGTAAGACATTTTTTAAAGAGAGAAATGAAAATGAATATCTTAAAAATGAAAATAAAGTTTTTAAAAAAAATTGAAAATGAGATATGCATGTATAGATGCTTTTAATGATAGAAAAATGATGAATCTGTAACATAATAATAATGTAACAAATGAAGAAATAACATATTTAAAAAATGTTCTTGCTAAATTTGTGTAAGGAGAAAATAACCTAAATGGTATGTTAGGGGCACAAAGGTCTAGTCTTGATAAATAAGGAATTGAGTATAATCCTATTAAAAATATAAAAAATAGAACTAATGATAATATTAGAATAATTAATAGTAAACCAAGGTTTAAGCCACTTTATTGTTCACCGTTTGTTACTTGTAAAAAATGTGATTTTAAAAGTCATTTTGATTCTAATTGTAATAAAATTAGAGTAAAGTAAATTTGGGTAAAGAAATGTGATTTATATGCTACTAACCCAAAAGGACCCATGAAGATTTGGGTACCAAAAAGGTAGAGACTATTTGTTTATTTTATAGATGTCTCAAGGTCAAAAATGGAGACAGATAGTACTTTACTTTGCGAGATTAAGTTACCTATAAATTATTTGCCGAAATCTATAAGTACCTCATGTTTTTTAAATAGAGTTTTAATTAGATGTATTGATTTTGTAACACAAGGGTACATAATATTATTTATTCTAAAGTTTTTATTGTTAAATGCTCCATATTTAATACAAATGACAATCTTGATAAGGAATTTTTTCATATAATATTTGATGAATTTAACTATAATATGTCAAAAGATGAGGATTCTGCAGGAAATGAAATAAAAGTATTCAATTTTTCTATTTTTGTAAATGGTTAAATTGATAAAAGGTTAAAGTTAAAGGTGATATGTGAAAATTTTTCAAAGTAGACAAGTTGTCATAAAATACCCGGTTACTATTCATTCTAGTATTGTTCACTCGAGTTTTTGGGGTACTTTTTGTGTCGGAGTACTATTCACGAGTTACTATTCACGAGTTACTATTCACGAGTTACTATTCACAAGTTACTATTCACGAGTTACTATTTACGGGGAATATTCGATTAGTCGGAAAATATTTGTACGACGGTAAAATCATTGGTGGACCCCACAACAGAATTATTGTCGGATTGAGAAAACGACAAAAATATTTTATTAAAAATAACGGCGGAAGTTTTACCGTTGATACTGTTGAACTACTCGGTAGTAAAAGTATAATAATACGTGTGGTTGCATAGTAGCACACGATATTAATTATTAATGCTTATGTGAGAAGTCACTCAGTTTGATTCAATTATTGTCAATTAATAATATGAATTATTTAGCGATAATAAAGTTTTGTTTTATTCGTATTATTAACGTAATAAAACAGAAACATCTTTTTATATAAAACAGAATACTTTATTAAAGTTGTTTGTTTTATTAGGCAATAATTAGAATATATTATATTTTATTTAAAAGATTTTGCTTTAAATATGGACCGTCAGATTAAAGTAAATCAATCTGGACCGTTCATGGATTAGTTACTATGCATTCTATTTTTCTATAAATAGAAGCTCATTCCTTCATTATTTTCTTACGAATTCACTGAACTCTAGAGAGAGAAACTATAGAGAGAAAGAAGAAGAGTATTCTGCAACTTAACTACTTCTTTATTTCAATTCTTCTTTAAAACGGTAAGGGGTGTTATTCTTTCTTATTCATGAAGAGAACTTCTGTTATTCCATTCTTTATTATTCTGTTGGAATAACCTGTAAAAGTGACATACCCTATACATGACCTGTATACGCGGCATACCCTATACTTGGTGAAATCCTTATGTTATTTCATCCTTTATTATTCTGTTGGAATAACCTGTATGCGTGGTTTACCCTATACTTGGTGGAATGACCTGTATATGCGGTTTACCCAATACTTGGCGATCTTCTTCTGTTATTCCATTCTTTATTATTATGTTGGAATAACCTGTTTATGCGAAGTACCGCATACTTGGTGAAACTCTTTCATTATTTTGTTATTTACGATTCTGTCGGAATATTCTGTCGGTGTGAATTTTACCTGACCTGGTTCCATCATTTATTATTTCGTATTTATTATTCTGTCAGAATATCCCGTCGGTGTAAATTTCACCTGACCTGGTTCCATATTTATTATTCCGCATTTATTATTCTGTTGGGAATAACCTGTCTGTGCGGTCTCTATCGCATGCATGGTGAATCCTTCTGTTATTCTATTCTTTATTATTCTGTTGGAATAACATGTCTATGTGGATTGCCACATGCATGGTGAATGATCCTTTATATTCATTCCTTATTAAATTGTGGAAATGATCTGTATACGTGGATTACCGCATGGCTGGTGAAAATTCATTTGCAGTTTCATATATTCTTTATTATACTCATTTGGTTAAAGTTTTGATTTCTATACTCCATGAAATTAGTGGAATATCCTTGATATTTGCGCTTCATCCAGTATCTTTTCATGGAAATATTCTTCTGAGCATTCTTGACTGTTACTTTACAAAGAAGTATCATGTTGACAATTTGGATATTATTAGTTCCTGGATAAACTAATTCTTGAACTTGTTTAATTGAATTCCTATAACATTGTCATCATCCTCAAGTTTATTTTATGTTGAAAGTCATCTTTGGCTTACGTGCATAGATGGACTTAGTATGATTATGACCAGGGATCATTCGGTATAATCATGAACTGTGATGTTATAAGTGGTGTGGTAAAAGTCCTCAGTGGCCTGTAATGCATTGATAGACAGTTTTTGGTATGATTATGACCAGAGATTTTTCGGTATAGTCATGACCATTGATGATTTAATGAATATCCTTGGCCCGTAATACAGGGATGATTAGAAGATGTGGTTTATTTATTAAGCTGAGTCTTAGTGATAAAAGTTGATAAAAATATTTTTAAATCATAGAAGATAGTAGGTTTTATTCTCTACTTGACTCTTCTAATGGATTGCTTATTCCGTTGCAGTTAAACTTGATGTCTATTGTATTTTATCAGTTTAACATTGTTGAAGACTATTGATAATTTATTCTTCATTATCTTGGTCATAATATTTTTTATTGGGCTAGTTTAGCTCACCCTTTCTTTCAATGTTCTCTTCAGGAAATGAGAATATAGCTGGGACGAGTCAGGGAAAGGAGTGATGGTCCAGAAGATAGCATTAGTAGTCCTCATTATTCTGTTAAATAGTGTGACAATAAATGTAATGATGACTCCTTGAGTATGGATATTGTTTAGATGACAATATTCCTATTTGAACTCTCAGTTTATATATTGTCGTATGTTACACGACATTTGTATAATTAAGTTTGTATTTATATTTTGTACCATGTATTTAGCGACTCAAGATGGGTGATGAATACCTAATTTTGGGGGCGTCACAGTTGGTATCAGAGCTTAGGGATATGATCCCTGGCTGAGATGTGAGATAAGAACTAGGAGGGGAGAGACGGGGAATTCCTTCGCTAGTATGACATACCTAAGTTTATTTGGTATTTAATTGGTCAGTCAGAGTATAGGAATAAAATGTGATATGTTAATTAACCCTTGTTTTGTGTTAGTATTTGAGAATGACATCTGAAAATGCTGAGATAAGCAATGAAACACATGAGAGTGTTGATTCAGCTCAAGCAAAAAGTAACGACCAACAACACGATAATAATCATACTGGTGCTAACGGCTATCGGAACAATGATAACCATCGTGGGGGAAATTATCATGCCAAGAATGGTAACCACTTCGGTGGTAATCTTGGCAAAGATAATAGAAGTGGAAATTACAAGAAGAGAAGGTCATTTAGCCCGATTTTGTCATGCACCAAAGTCAAGTCCAGTTGGGACGGTGGCACCAAAGGCGGATACGGACAAAACAAAGTCATTGGTTTTAGGAAGAGCGTTTTTCATGACTTCTCAAAAAGCGAGTAAACCGAACGAAGTTAGCACGGGTTAGTTAATTATAAATTCTTGCAAAGTCTATACCCTATTAGATATCGGTTCTACCCATTATTTTATCTCTCTTGCTTGCGTTCAACGTTTAAATTTGACTCTAGAGAAGTTAGACTTTGACCTATCAGTTGAAACTCTGTTAGGAAAAACCTTCATTTCATATGCTATCCAAGTCTTGGATGAGAGTCACAGTTTTGAATGATATTTTTGTTGTTAATAAATTTCCTGACGTATTCTTGAAGACTTCTTAAACTACCCCTAGAGCATGAAATCGAATTTTGTATTGACCCCAGTATAAAACTCATTTCTAAAACCATCAAATATTTCTTCAACTAAAAGGATCTGTTTACGTGGATTATGATGAAAGTCATAATAAAAGCATTGGACTAATGAAAATCATGGGTATATGTGGTATTAGTAAGTGTTATGATGAGTTATGTTGGTTATTATGAGAAAACATGAAAGTTTCTTAGAAATCACGAAGGGTTAAAAATCAGATTTTGGTAAAAATGGAACATAAAATTCAATTGATCATATCTCTTATTATATTTCGAATTTTTGAGTTTGGCCAACTTCTAGAGTTAGATCTATGAGTTTCCTAACTTATCCAAGTGGAATCATTGGAAAAGGTGTTGTAGATTTGCGTGTAGACTATTTTTAGCAAAGGAGTTCAAAGCTGCAAAACCCGAAAAAGCTACTTAAAGGGGCTGTTTCGGCCACATAATTTGTGAGAAAAAATTCGGCCTTTTGGGACATGAAAGTATATGGTATAAAGTACCTCCTGTCCAAAAATGAGCTCATTCTGACTTAAAATGAGCAAGTTATGACAATTTCAATATTTAGGTTTTTCCGACGAAAAACGCTATAACCGGAGTTCTATAACTCCGATGATCATGAAATTTAAACTGGAGGCTCATGTTAACATGTGTAAGATTCTTCCAAAATTTGGGAATTTTTGGAGCTAACCTTGAGGTAGTTAATTTCTTAAGGAATTAATTAGAAATTAATTTTTGAAAAATAGTAAATAAATTTTAAAAATTCTGAGAAAAATATATTTTCATTATGGGACTATATTATACTAAATCCCAGAAAAGAATTATTTTTGGAACTGATTTGGTATTTTTCATGAAAATAGTTTAGTTACGAACATATGAGTTAAATGTGTTATGTGAAGTAACAAAGTTGGAAGATAGGATTTTATGGCTTGAAAATCCTATATAAGGTATATGTAGATTGTTGATAAGGAATTTAATTATTGGTGATGAAATCTTATGAGTATGACATGTTTGAATGATTAAATGCATTATTTGGTAAAGTGTAAACAACTGAAATAAATTGTTTATAAGTTTAAGAAGTGATTAAAATACTGTTATAATATTAATGAAATTAGATTATGAGATTATTAAGTGATTGATAACATTGAGATACTCTTGAACCCTGGATAAATTATATTATAAATGTTTAATATTTATCATTTATCTCATTTGATTGATTCTTTATATCATTGTCATGATCCTCATGCTTATATTGTGTTAAAAGTTATCTGTGGCTAACGTGCATAGATGGACTTGGTATGATTATGACCAGGGATTGTTCGGTATAATCATTACCGTAATTGAAAACACGATTATCTTTGGCACGTAGTGCATGGATAATTCGTGGTCGTGATACTAAAGAATATCCTTGGCCTGTAGTGCAGGGATGATTTGATGATGTGGATTAATTATTGAGCTGAGTCTCAGCAATGAAATATTAATTCATAGATGTGGTAAAAGTCATCTGTGGCTTACGTACATAGATGGACTTGGTATGATTATGATCAGGGATTGTTCGGTATAATCATTACCGTAATTGAAAACACGATTATCTTTGGCACGTAGTGCATGGATAATTCGTAGTCGTGATACTAAAGAATATCCTTGGCCTGTAGTGCAGGGATGATTCGATGATGTGGATTAATTATTGAGCTGAGTCTCAGCAATGAAATATTAATTCATAGATGTGGTAAAAGTCATCTGTGGCTTACGTGCATAGATGGACTTGGTATGATTATGACCAGGGATTGTTCGGTATAATCATGACCGTAATTGAAAATACGATTATCTTTGGCACGTAGTGCATGGATAATTCGTGGTCGTGATACTATTAAGCTGAGTCTCAGTATTATTGATTTTACAGTTGTATATCTTTGACCTGTAGTGCAAAGATGAACTGTTGATTATTGGTTATACAGTTGGCATGTAGTGCAAAAATGAATTGTTAATAAATATCTTTGGCCGTATTGCAAAGATGAATTTAATATTTTCAACGATAAAGGTATTCAAGGTATCCTCACCTCTTCGTCATACCAGGTACGTACGTAAATTTTGAGGGCAAAATTTCATAAGGAGTGGAGATTGTGAGACCCCGAATTTTATGAAATAAAAGTATTCAATTTTTCTATTTTGGTAAATGGTTAAATTGATAAAAGGTTAAAGTTAAAGGTGATATATGAAAATTTTTCAAAATAGACAAGTTGTCATAAAATACCCGGTTACTATTCACTCTAGTATTGTTCACTCGAGTTTTTGGGATACTTTTTTTATCGGAGTACTATTCACGAGTTACTATTCACGAGTTACTATTCACGAGTTACTATTTACGGGGAATATTCGATTAGTCGGAAAATATTTGTACGACGGTAAAATCATTGGTGGACCCCACAACAGAATTATTGTCGGATTGAGAAAACGACAAAAATATTTTATTAAAAATAACGCCGGAAGTTTTACCGTTGATACTGTTGAACTACTCGGTAGTAAAAGTATAATAATACGTGTGGTTGCATAGTAGCACACGATATTAATTATTAATGCTTATGTGAGAAGTCACTCAGTTTGATTCAATTATTGTCAATTAATAATATGAATTATTTAGCGATAATGAAGTTTTGTTTTATTCGTATTATTAACGTAATAAAACAGAAACATCTTTTTATATAAAACAGAATACTTTATTAAAGTTGTTTGTTTTATTAGGCAATAATTAGAATATATTATATTTTATTTAAAAGATTTTGCTTTAAATATGGACCGTCAGATTAAAGTAAATCAATCTGGACCGTTCATGGATTAGTTACTATGCATTCTATTTTTCTATAAATAGAAGCTCATTCCTTCATTATTTTCTTACGAATTCACTGAACTCTAGAGAGAGAAACTATAGAGAGAAAGAAGAAGAGTATTCTGCAACTTAACTACTTCTTTATTTCAATTCTTCTTTAAAACGGTAAGGGGTGTTATTCTTTCTTATTCATGAAGAGAACTTCTGTTATTCCATTCTTTATTATTCTGTTGGAATAACCTGTAAAAGTGACATACCCTATACATGACCTGTATACGCGGCATACCCTATACTTGGTGAAATCCTTATGTTATTTCATCCTTTATTATTCTGTTGGAATAACCTGTATGCGTGGTTTACCCTATACTTGGTGGAATGACCTGTATATGCGGTTTACCCAATACTTGGCGATCTTCTTCTGTTATTCCATTCTTTATTATTATGTTGGAATAACCTGTTTATGCGAAGTACCGCATACTTGGTGAAACTCTTTCATTATTTCGTTATTTACGATTCTGTCGGAATATCCTGTCGGTGTGAATTTTACCTGACCTGGTTCCATCATTTATTATTTCGTATTTATTATTCTGTCGGAATATCCTGTCGGTGTGAATTTCACCTGACCTGGTTCTATATTTATTATTCCGCATTTATTATTCTGTTGGGAATAACCTGTCTGTGCGGTCTCTATCGCATGCATGGTGAATCCTTCTGTTATTCCATTCTTTATTATTCTGTTGGAATAACCTGTCTATGTGGATTGCCACATGCATGGTGAATGATCCTTTATATTCATTCCTTATTAAATTGTGGAAATGATCTGTATACGTGGATTACCGCATGGCTGGTGAAAATTCATTTGCAGTTTCATATATTCTTTATTATACTCATTTGGTTAAAGTTTTGATTTCTATACTCCATGAAATTAGTGAAATATCCTTGATATTTGCGCTTCATCCAGTATCTTTTCATGAAAATATTCTTCTGAGCATTCTTGACTGTTACTTTACAAAGAAGTATCATGTTAACAATTTGAATATTATTAGATCCTGGATAAACTAATTCTTGAACTTGTTTAATTGAATTCCTATAACATTGTCATCATCCTCAAGTTTATTTTATGTTGAAAGTCATCTTTGGCCTACGTGCATAGATGGACTTAGTATGATTATGACCAGGGATCATTCGGTATAATCATGAACTGTGATGTTATAAGTGGTGTGGTAAAAGTCCTCAGTGGCCTGTAATGCATTGATAGACAGTTTTTGGTATGATTATGACCAGGAATTTTTCGGTATAGTCATGACCATTGATGATTTAATGAATATCCTTGGCCCGTAATACAGGGATGATTAGAAGATGTGGTTTATTTATTAAGCCGAGTCTTAGTGATAAAAGTTGATAAAAATATTTTTAAATCATAGAAGATAGTAGGTTTTATTCTCTACTTGACTCTTCTAATGGATTGCTTATTCCGTTGCAGTTAAACTTGATGTCTATTGTATTTTATCAGTTTAACATTGTTGAAGACTATTGATAATTTATTCTTCATTATCTTAGTCATAATATTTTTTATTGGGCTAGTTGAGCTCACCCTTTCTTTCAATGTTCTCTTCAGGAAATGAGAATATAGCTGGGACGAGTCAGGGAAAGGAGTGATGGTCCAGAAGATAGCATTAGTAGTCCTCACTATTCTGTTAAATAGTGCGACAATAAATGTAATGAGGACTCCTTGAGTATGGATATTGTCTAGATGACAATATTCCTATTTGAACTCTCAGTTTATGTATTGTCGTATGTTACACGACATTTGTATAATTAAGTTTGTATTTGTATTTTGTACCATCTATTTGGCGACTCAAGATGGGTGATGAATACCTAATTTTGGGGGCGTCACACACACACACACACGCATATATATATATATATATATATATATATATATATATATATATATATATATATTGTAAGACCCCAATTTTTATAAATAAAGATGAATTTTCTATAAATATCATTTTTGAATATTATGGAGTTAATTTGATATAATGTTATAGTTGTGGGTAATATTTATAAATTTTGCAAAGTAAGCAAGTTGTTATAAAATATTCGTTTGGTCGGAGAATATTCTTTTTGTCGAGGAATATTCGTACGACGGCACAATCATTGGTGGACCCCACAACGGAATTATTGTCGGATTGAGAAAACGACAAAAATATTTTATATAACGGCTGAAGTGTACCGTTAAAACCGTTAAAACTGTTGAACTACTCGGTAGTAAAAGTACAGTAATACGCGTGGTTGCATAGTAGCACACGGTATTGATTATTGATGCTTACGTGAGAAGTCACTCAGCTATACTCAATTATTGCTACAGTAATTGCTGCATCATATCTCTTAAATTATTGTCATAGTATCATCTGTATAATATGTTATATTATTAAATCAATAATTGAGACGTTGTGGTAAGTTTGGTTATTTTATGGGGGGCCATATGTCATCATCTAAGAGTCTCTTCGTCAATAGTAATTACCGTCGTCAATAGTAATTACCGTCGTCAATAGTAATTACCGTCGTCAATAGTATTTACCTTGGTCAATAGTAATTACCTTCGTCAATAGTATTTACCTTGGTCAATAGTAATTACTTTCGTCAATAGTAGTTGTCCCTTCAATATTACCAAGAGTCATTTGACCCTTCGTTAAGACCAAGAGTCATTTGACCCTTCGTTAAGACCAAGAGCCACCCTCAGTTTTTCTATAAATAGAGGCCTAGGGCTTCATTATTTTTCACGAATTCATTCAAGCTATAGAGAGAGAAAGTATAGAGAGAATAAGAGAGAGAGAATAAAAGTATTCTGCTACATCACTTTTCCAATATCCAGTTCTTTTAAGGTAGGGAATATTATTTCTTTTATATTCATGAAGAGAACTTCTGTTATTCCATTTGTTATTATTCTGTTGGAATAACCAGTATACGCGGTCTACCCTATACTTGGTGACATTCTTCTATTATTCTGTTGGAACATCCTGTCTGTGTGTTTTACACCGGACCTGGTTCCGTTTATTATTCTGTTGGAACATCCTGTCTGTGTGTTTTACACCGGACCTGGTTCCGTTTTATTATTATTCTGTTGGAATATCCTGTCTGTGTGTTTTACACCGGACCTGGTTCCATTATTTATTATTCTGTCGGAATATCCTGTCTGTGCGTTTACGCCGGACCTGGTTCCATTATTTATTATTCTATTGGAATAACCTGTCTGTGCGGTCTATCGCATGCATGGTGATTTCTTTTGTTATTCCATTCTTTATTGTACTCAGTTGGTTAAGTTTTGACTTCTATACTCCATGAAATTTGTGGAATATCCTTGATAGTTGCGTTTCATCCAGTATCTTTTCAAGAAAATATTCTTCTAAGCATTCTTGAATTTTACTCCACAATGCAGTATCATGTTGACAATTTGGACGTTGTTAATTCCTGGATAAATTAATTCTTGAACTTGTTTTATTGAATTCTTATATCATTGTCATCATCCTCATGTTTATAAAATGTTGAAAGTCATCTGTGGCATGTAGTGCATAGATGGACTTGGTATGATTATGACCAGGGATTATTCGGTATAATCATGACCGTAATGTTACAAATGATGTGGTAAAAGTCCTCATTGGCCCGTAGTGCATTGATGGACAGTTGTTGGCATGATCATGACCATTAATGAATACACGAATATCCTTGGCCGTAGTGCAGGGGTGATTCGATGATGTGGATTATTTTATTAAGCTGAGTCTCAGCGATCACAGTGTTGAAAAACCTTTTAAATCATAAAAGATAGTAGAGTTTATTTTCTACTTGACTCTTTTAATGGATTGCTTGTTCCGCTGCAGTTAAACTTGATGTCTATTATATTTTATCAGTTTAACATTGTTGAAGGCTAATGATAATTTATTCTGCATTATCTTAGTCATAATATTTCTTACTGGGCTAGTTGAGCTCACCCTTTCTTTCACTGTTCTCTTCAGGAAATGAGAACGTAGCTGGGGCAAGTCGGGGAACGGAGTGATGGTCCGAATGATAGTATTAGTTAGTAGTCCTCACTATTCTATGTAATGGTGTGTTAATAAATGTAATGAGGACTCCTTTTGAGTATGAATACTCTCTAGAAGATAATATTTGTATTCAAACTCACAGTTTATGTTTTGTCGTATTGTACACGACAGTTGTATTATTAAGTTGTATTTGTATTCTGTACTATGTATCTGACGACCCAAGATGGGTGATGTATACCTAATTTTGGGGGCGTCACAGTTGGTATCAGAGCTTAGGGATATGATCCCTGGCTAAGATGTGAGAATAGAACTAGGAGGGGAGAGACGGGGAATTCCTTCGCTAGTATGACATACCTAAGTTTATTTGCATGGTATTTAATTGGTCGGTCATAATATAAGGATAATATATGACATATCAATTAATTTTTATTTTGTGGCAGTATCTGAAAATGGCATCTGAGAATGTTGAGAATAGCAATGGAGCACAGACGACTGTTGATTCACCACATATCAATAATCAGGATAATGTGCATCAGGAAGGTGTCAATCCTCATGCAAACAACAACACTGACCAAATGATGAATGATCAAATGTTCAGAGGCTTTATGCAATTCATGCAACAACAGGTGAAAGCGGCTCCTGTCCACAACGTAGGTGGAAATACTGGAAACTCTCAGGCGGTCACCGCTAAACAGTTTAAGGAGCTGGGACCACCGGAGTTTAAGGGAGAACCCAAACCACTTGTAGCTGAAACATGGATAAAGCAGATCACCAAGATATTTGATGTCTTGGGTTGCTCCGAGGAGCAAAAGGTTCCCTTTGCCGCCTTTATGTTGCGAGGAGAGGCAGATTACTGGTGGGAATCGATAAAGCGTACTCAACCTGCCGCACTGAAGATGTCCTGGGAGAAGTTCCAAGAGCTGTTTAACGACAAATACTTTCCCGAGAGTATTCGTCACATGAAGGAGGTGGAGTTCATCAAATTGGAGCAGAATAATATGACCGTGTCGCAGTACGAGGCAAAATTTGCGGAGTTATCCCGGTTTGCGTCCCACCTGGTGGATAATGAAGAAAGAATGACGCGGATGTTTTTAAGAGGTTTGAAGCCGGAGATACGTCAACATCTTGTTTCTCATAAACTGTGTTTGTATTCAGATGTTGTAAATAGGGCTCAGTTGGTGGAGCGCGATAACGAGACAACGCAACCAAAAGAGAGCAGCCGGCAAAATGATAATACCAGTGAGAGCAGTCATCGAAGCGGTGACAACAAGCGTGGAGGGAATCAACAGGCCAGAAATGGTAACCACTTCGGTGGTAATCAGGGCCAAAACAATAAGAATGGACATTTCAAGAAGAGGAGATTCAACAATGATGGAAAGACGTCAGCACCAGCACCTGTCGTTAAGGAAGGAGAACGACCACCTATCATATGTTTCAAATGCGGAGGGGAGGGGCACATCAGTCCAAACTGCGCGATGCCGTCCAAAGCATGTTATAATTGTGGAAGAGAAGGTCATTTAGCCCGATTTTGTCGTTTACCGAAGACAAATTCAGCTAGGATGGAGGCACCAAAGGCCGTCCCAGAAAAGTCAAAACCGGTTGTGCAAGGGAGAGCGTTTGTTGTGACCTCCCAGAAGCAAGGAACCCGAATGAGGTCATCACGGGTAAGCTTATCATAAACTCTAACGAAGTCTATACTTTATTTGATACCGGTTCAACCCATTCTTTTATTTCTCCTACTTGCGCTCATCGATTAAATTTGATTCCGGAGAAATTAGACTTTGACTTAGCTGTTGAAACTCCATTGGGAGAAACCTTCATTACATCCACGGTTTATAAGTCTTGTTTGGTTCAAGTTGGTACCCACACATTACCTGTCGATCTTATTTCATTAAAAATACTTGCATTTGACGTGATTCTAGGGATTGATTGGTTAACTACTCATCATGCAAAAATTGATTGTTTTCGTAAGGTTGTTAGCTTTCATATTCCTAATCGACCTATTATGCGAATTCAAGCAACCAAACCATTAAAATCAATCGCTGTCATCTCAAGCCATAAAGCTATTCGTTTATTGAAAAACGGATGTCAAGCTTTCTTAGCTCATGTCACAGATCTAAACAAAAATACGTCAGCTTTGAATGATATTTCTGTTGTTAATAAATTTCCTGACGTATTCCCGAAGAACTTCCTGGCCTACCCCCAGAGCGTGAAATTGAATTTTGTATCGACCTTGAACCCGGTACAAAACCCATTTCCAAAGCCCCATATCGAATGGCTCCTATTGAACTTCAGGAGTTAAAGACCCAACTGCAGGAATTGTTAGACATTGGTTTTATTCGTCCTAGTACTTCTCCTTGGGGTGCTCCTGTTCTGTTCGTGAAGAAGAAAGATGGGAGTATGCGACTTTGTATTGATTATCGGGAGTTGAATCATGTCACCATCAAAAATAGGTACCCATTGCCACGTATTGATGACCTGTTTGACCAGTTGCAAGGAGCACAATTCTTTTCAAAGATCGATCTTCGTTCTGGATATCATCAGCTGAAGGTTAGAACTGAGGATATTCCAAAGACGGCTTTTAGAACTCGGTACGGGCATTATGAATTCTTAGTTATGTCTTTTGGATTGACTAATGCTCCTGCTGCCTTCATGGATATGATGAACAGGGTATTCAAGGAATATTTGGATCACTTTGTGGTCGTCTTTATCGATGACATCCTTATTTATTCCAAAAGCCGTGAAGATCATGAGCAACACTTGAGGCTGGTACTCCAAAAGCTTCGTGAATACAAACTTTATGCCAAGTTGAAGAAATGCGAGTTCTGGCTGGAAGAGGTAGCATTCCTTGGGCACGTAGTATCAAGTCGTGGAATATCGGTTGACCCGGCAAAGATTGAAGCTATTCAAAGCTGGGAGCAACCTAAATCAGTGACCGAGGTACGTAGCTTTCTTGGTTTAGCTGGTTATTATCGGAGATTCGTGGAAGGATTTTCTCGAATCGCTACTCCATTAACTCAGCTGACTCGGAAAGATACAAAGTTTGGTTGGAGCGAAGAATGTGAGCAGAGTTTTCAAGAACTCAAGAGGAGACTCATTTCAGCACCTGTTCTAACAATACCATCTGGCTCGGAGGGATTTGTCATCTACAGTGATGCTTCGAGCAAAGGGTTGGGATGCGTTCTCATGCAACATGGAAAAGTCATAGCCTATGCATCAAGACAACTCAAGGAATATGAGAGGAATTATCCTACTCATGATCTAGAGTTGGCAGCTGTTGTCTTTGCACTTAAAATTTGGAGGCATTACTTGTATGGGGAGAAAGTGGAGATCTTTACGGATCATAAAAGCCTCAAATATTTCTTCACTCAAAAGGAACTCAACATGCGACAACGACGTTGGCTTGAACTGTTGAAAGATTATGATCATACCATTCAATACCATCCTGGAAAAGCGAACGTGGTAGCTGACGCATTGAGTAGAAGATCATATGCAGGTACAAGTGCAATATTAACAACGCAAAGGCCCATTTTGTGTGACTTGCAAAGGATGGAGATAGAGTTGAAGACTCCAGGGACCCATGTGATGATGGCGAATATACGAGTAGAACCGACTTTAATCGATAAAGTTAAAGCTGCTCAAGCTACAGACCTGGAGCTGATGCGTATGAGGAAGAAAGTGCAAGAAGGTTCTATGCCGGAAGCAAGAATCGATGAAGAAGGAATACTTCGAGTCAACTCCAGACTTTGTGTTCCTAACAACCCTGATTTAAAGTATGAAATCATGATGGAGGCGCACAACACACCGTTTGCAATCCATCCTGGAAGTACCAAAATGTATCATGATCTTCGTCATACATTTTGGTGGAGCAATATGAAGAGAGAGATAGCGTTGTTTATCTCAAGGTGTCTAACTTGTCAACGAGTCAAAGCGGAGCATCAAGTACCAAAAGGTCCATTGCAACCACTTGAAATTCCAGAATGGAAGTGGGAGCACATTACCATGGATTTCGTTACCGGTCTTCCTAGGGTTTCTCAAGGTATTGATGCGATTTGGGTCATTGTTGATAGATTGACCAAGTCTGCTCATTTCTTACCGATACGAGAAACTTATACACTTGAACGTCTTGCTCGTATGTACATAAACGAGATTGTAAGACTGCATGGTATGCCAGTATCCATAGTTTCTGATCGAGACCCAAGATTCACTTCACGATTTTGGGTTAGTTTACAAAAAGCTATGGGCACGGAGTTACGATTTAGTTCAGCATATCATCCTCAGACGGACGGACAATCAGAGAGGACTATTCAAACTCTTGAAGATCTATTAAGACTCTGTGTCTTTGACTTCAAGGGAAGTTGGGACAAGTTCTTACCATTGGTGGAGTTTTCCTACAACAACAGTTATCAAGCAAGTATTGGCATGGCTCCATTCGAAGCATTGTATGGAAGAAAATGTCGTTCTCCAGTATGCTGGGATGAGGTGGGCGAAGCAACGTTGTTGGGACCGGAGTTGGTACGTATGACTACAGAAAAGATTCAAACGATCCGACAACGTATAAAAACCTCACAAGATCGACAAAAGAGTTATGCTGATCTTCATCGAAAGGACGTGGAATTTGATGTAGGAGATCATGTGTTCTTACGTGTTGCTCCATGGAAAGGAGTTACGAGATTTGGAAAGAGAGGAAAGCTAAATCCTCGATTCATCGGTCCATTTTTAATCCTCGATCGAGTAGGAACTGTGGCTTATAGACTCGCTTTACCGCCAAGTATGTCTCGTGTTCATAACGTTTTCCACATATCCATGTTACGCAAATATGTGGAAGACCCGAACCACATTATTGAGTTAGAACCGGACGAAATAGCGGAGGATTTGACGTATGAAGAAGTTCCTGTTCAAATCTTGGATAAGAAGGAACATATTCTACGCTCCAAGGTTATACCTCAAGTTAAAGTTTTGTGGAGAAACCACGATGTTGAGGAAATGACTTGGGAGTTAGAATCAGAAATGAAATCAAGGTATCCTTACCTCTTCGACATACCAGGTACGTACCCTAATTTCGAGGGCGAAATTTCATAAGAAGGGGAGGTTGTAAGACCCCAATTTTTATAAATAAAGATGAATTTTCTATAAATATCATTTTTGAATATTATGGAGTTAATTTGATATAATGTTATAGTTGTGGGTAATATTTATAAATTTTGCAAAGTAAGCAAGTTGTTATAAAATATTCGTTTGGTCGGAGAATATTCTTTTTGTCGGGAATATTCGTACGACGGCACAATCATTGGTGGACCCCACAACGGAATTATTGTCGGATTGAGAAAACGACAAAAATATTTTATATAACGGCTGAAGTGTACCGTTAAAACCGTTAAAACTGTTGAACTACTCGGTAGTAAAAGTACAGTAATACGCGTGGTTGCATAGTAGCACACGGTATTGATTATTGATGCTTACGTGAGAAGTCACTCAGCTATACTCAATTATTGCTATAGTAATTGCTGCATCATATCTCTTAAATTATTGTCATAGTATCGTCTGTATAATATGTTATATTATTAAATCAATAATTGAGACGTTGTGGTAAGTTTGGTTATTTTATGGGGGGCCATATGTCATCATCTAAGAGTCTCTTCGTCAATAGTAATTACCGTCGTCAATAGTAATTACCGTCGTCAATAGTAATTACCGTCGTCAATAGTATTTACCTTGGTCAATAGTAATTACCTTCGTCAATAGTATTTACCTTGGTCAATAGTAATTACTTTCGTCAATAGTAGTTGTCCCTTCAATATTACCAAGAGTCATTTGACCCTTCGTTAAGACCAAGAGTCATTTGACCCTTCGTTAAGACCAAGAGCCACCCTCAGTTTTTCTATAAATAGAGGCCTAGGGCTTCATTATTTTTCACGAATTCATTCAAGCTATAGAGAGAGAAAGTATAGAGAGAATAAGAGAGAGAGAATAAAAGTATTCTGCTACATCACTTTTCCAATATCCAGTTCTTTTAAGGTAGGGAATATTATTTCTTTTATATTCATGAAGAGAACTTCTGTTATTCCATTTGTTATTATTCTGTTGGAATAACCAGTATACGCGGTCTACCCTATACTTGGTGACATTCTTCTATTATTCTGTTGGAACATCCTGTCTGTGTGTTTTACACCGGACCTGGTTCCGTTTATTATTCTGTTGGAACATCCTGTCTGTGTGTTTTACACCGGACCTGGTTCCGTTTTATTATTATTCTGTTGGAATATCCTGTCTGTGTGTTTTACACCGGACCTGGTTCCATTATTTATTATTCTGTCGGAATATCCTGTCTGTGCGTTTACGCCGGACCTGGTTCCATTATTTATTATTCTATTGGAATAACCTGTCTGTGCGGTCTATCGCATGCATGGTGATTTCTTTTGTTATTCCATTCTTTATTGTACTCAGTTGGTTAAGTTTTGACTTCTATACTCCATGAAATTTGTGGAATATCCTTGATAGTTGCGTTTCATCCAGTATCTTTTCAAGAAAATATTCTTCTAAGCATTCTTGAATTTTACTCCACAATGCAGTATCATGTTGACAATTTGGACGTTGTTAATTCCTGGATAAATTAATTCTTGAACTTGTTTTATTGAATTCTTATATCATTGTCATCATCCTCATGTTTATAAAATGTTGAAAGTCATCTGTGGCATGTAGTGCATAGATGGACTTGGTATGATTATGACCAGGGATTATTCGGTATAATCATGACCGTAATGTTACAAATGATGTGGTAAAAGTCCTCATTGGCCCGTAGTGCATTGATGGACAGTTGTTGGCATGATCATGACCATTAATGAATACACGAATATCCTTGGCCGTAGTGCAGGGGTGATTCGATGATGTGGATTATTTTATTAAGCTGAGTCTCAGCGATCACAGTGTTGAAAAACCTTTTAAATCATAAAAGATAGTAGAGTTTATTTTCTACTTGACTCTTTTAATGGATTGCTTGTTCCGCTGCAGTTAAACTTGATGTCTATTATATTTTATCAGTTTAACATTGTTGAAGGCTAATGATAATTTATTCTGCATTATCTTAGTCATAATATTTCTTACCGGGCTAGTTGAGCTCACCCTTTCTTTCACTGTTCTCTTCAGGAAATGAGAACGTAGCTGGGGCAAGTCGGGGAACGGAGTGATGGTCCGAAGAATAGTATTAGTTAGTAGTCCTCACTATTCTATATAATGGTGTGTTAATAAATGTAATGAGGACTCCTTTTGAGTATGAATACTCTCTAGAAGATAATATTTGTATTCAAACTCACAGTTTATGTTTTGTCGTATTGTACACGACAGTTGTATTATTAAGTTGTATTTGTATTCTGTACTATGTATCTGACGACCCAAGATGGGTGATGTATACCTAATTTTGGGGGCGTCACATATATAGTACTCCTCGGCTAAAACGAGGACAGACATACTAGAAGCACTCATCAGTTCAAAAAGCTTTAAGCTAGTATCAAGGTTGTTAACTTCATAGAGAGCTATTAAAAAGTCTGTTTCCAACAAGTCATGTTCCATTGTAAATTCTTTGTTGACTGGAAAATAAGAATTCATTGTAATCCAAATTCTTTGTATTAAATTCTGAGTTCAAGCGTAGTGCGACTTGATTGATCCAGTAATGGATATGTTTTGTTCAAATGAAACTTTCAAGGTTGTAGAGGTGCAAAGATCTCAGTGGTGAGAAAGATTACGGTGGTGCAAAGGGACAGAGGTGCCCATTGTAGTGAAAAACCTTATTTGAACAAAGAGTTCTTTTTATTGTATTTAATTGAGTCTTAAAATTAATAAAAAGTGTTTCCAATACCGGCTAGTATTGAACGTGGATTAGGCTATTAGACTAGAGGATAGGGGCTGAACCACGTAAAAATCCTTATGTCTGTGGTTTGTTATTTCTTTTGGTTTGGACATTTAATTCTCCCGTTGCATCTAAACACATTCACATAAAAGTTTATAGATAAATTATATTAATCCAGACACTATCTTCTGTTTGCATTATAACAAAAGTAAAATTTACTCTAAAGCAGACACTTTCATTTGTTTGTTTTAAGTTTAGCAGCATAAAAATTAAAATTAGTCATTGTTAATCACTTTGTAGCTCAAACACCTATTCACTCCCTCTAAATGTGCACATACACGAAATTAAACTCTAGAGTAAAAAATTACCTTTCCACATCGCAAATGGTAATACATCACAGTACTTTTATGTGCACTAACAGTTATACACTAAAATAGAGAAAATAGTACATGTGTCCATTCAAATAATAGTACCCACGCACTTTCTCTCTTTATTAGTGTACAACTGTTTATACAAAGTTATTGCACTAAGAAAGAGAAAACAATATGTGGGTTCATTCAAATAGTAGCATATATGTAACACCCACTTTCTGAAATAGAAAGAGATGTTACACAAAACTCAACAAAACTGATAAAATTATAACAAGCCTCTAAGCCACAAAAGAATAGTCTCATAATGGTTAAATATCACAAGACAAACTATAATAAATGTCACACCAGCTCAAACCACAATCTAAGATAATTATTACAACTCTAAACAACTAATGTATCACAACCTAAACAGAATATATCTAAATCATTTGGATAAAATGGAGCTCTCGTCACACTTGCATTTGATCCCCCTAATTACCTGCCGGAAGAAAAACACAGCTTGAGCCAAATGCCCAGTAAGGAAAAAGAATACAAGAATAATGAAACGAAATAACAAACTCAACTGAATGAACTGAACTAAAATGAACAAAACTAACACAACGAAATAATAGGCTGAATCAAATGGTTGGTTGTTATTTCATACTGAGCTCAAAATAAACAGAAATATACTTTGCCACACAAGTTGTCATGAGCACTATTTGAACAACCGAACCTTTGTCTATTGATCAGTATAATAAATGGTTCAGATAAATGATCTTAAATTACATGATTGCCCCCGCTTCATTACAACACAAATCATTTAAAATTCCTTAGTTGCCGCTAATGGATATTGCGGCAGTGCAAGTCATGAAATATCTTTTGCCTTGTCCATAACACTAGTCACTTGGGTAAGATTTTATTTGATTATTTATTCTTTAATAAAATATTTTTATTTAATTATAAAATAAATAATCAAATAGAATCTTCTATCAAATAAAATTATAAAATAAAATTATTTTATTTGATATAAAATAAATATCAAATACAATCTTCATCTTTTTTCTAAATTTTTTTCCCTTTTTCTCGTTCTAAAAAAATGGAAGAGATGAAAATAGAATAAAATATTTGATTATAAAATAAATAATCAAATGGAATCTTCAATCAAATAAAATTATTTCTATTTTATAATAATTCTATTTTTATCAAATCAAATAGAATTATAAAAATAATAGTTTTTATAATTATAAAATAAAATCAATAGAATTATAATAAAATAAAATAATTTTATTAAGACTATTTAATCTTAAAATTAGTAGTCTATTTTATTCTATTTTTCATCTCTTCCATTTTTATTGTGTTGCCGTAAAAACTCCATGTCAGCAAAAAATAGAGAAATTGCAAAAAAAAAAAAATCAAATAGAATCTTCAATCAAATAAAATTATTTTTATTTTATAATTCTATTTTTATCTAATCAAATAGAATTATAAAAATAATATTTTTTATAATTATAAAATAAAATCATATAGAACTATAATAAAATAAAATAATTTTATTTGATTGAAGATTCCATTTGATTATTTATTTTATAATCAAATATTTTATTCTATTTTCATCTCTTCCATTTTTTCAGAACGAGAAAAGGGAAAAAAATTAAAAAAAAAAAAGAGAGAAGAAGATTGTATTTGATATTTATTTTATATCAAATAAAATATTTTTATTTATAAT
Organism: Panax notoginseng; assembly: GCA_016801055.1. Taxonomy (NCBI): domain Eukaryota; kingdom Viridiplantae; phylum Streptophyta; class Magnoliopsida; order Apiales; family Araliaceae; genus Panax; species Panax notoginseng. Next base: position 18,425,808 of record CM029018.1, read on the forward strand.
TTTATTTGATAGAAGATTCTATTTGATTATTTATTTTATAATTAAATAAAAATATTTGATTAAAAAATAAATAATCAAATAAAATCTTACCCAAGTGACTAGTGTTATGGGACAAGACAAAAAGAATTGTATGACTTGCACTGCCGCAACAGCCATTAGCGGCAACCAAGGAATTTTAAATGATTTGTGTTGTAATGAAACGGGGGCAATCATATAATTTAAATTCATTTATTGAGAATTATTGACTGTCGCTACAGCCTGTAGCGGCATGACCTTTATTCTAACAAATATGGACCATTTATTATATTGATCAACGGACAAAAATTTGGTTGTTCAAATAGTATCAATGGCAACAGGTTGCAATGAATTAATTCTCATATATATATATATATATATATATATGCAATCATATATATGTACAGGTGATACTACTAATAATTATATAATATACCTTACCTGAAATCACAAGTCACAACCCAATATTCTTTTATCCTTTGCGAGAAATGAGAATAATCTTATTTCTCTTTTTGAGCGCCGCCTCACATCTGTTTCGTTCTTCTTTTTAATTATTTTGTATCAAATATAGATATTATTATTAATTAATATATTTTATTAACTCTCCAAATTTTAATAAGATTTAAAATTACACAATATAAATTAAAGGAACAATTACATATTATAGTACATTTTTAAAAGTAATTACAAAAATCATACATCTATAAAATAATTACAAAAATAATATATTTTTTTATATTTATTTACAAAATTAATATATTTGAATATCCTTCGCTCCGTCGGCGCCGGTGAGTGTTGCCTCGTGGTGTTACCGAATTCTTATTCCCAAATGTCAATATTTCAGATTGGCATAAAGCCCTCATCAGCCAAAGCATGTTGAGAATTTGAGGAAGCTTCCCGTTTGCGTTCAAGCATTCTTTGCTTACGATGGGATCTTTTTAAGGCTCTGACTGTGTCTTCTAGGCAATGTGGTGGAGGAAGCAGGCCGATTGGTCTCCTCAATCCCAGGTAGGATCCCAAAAACATATATAAAGGAAATAAAGGGTCTGACATTGCATCAACATTATTGTTCACCTGCAATCGTAAATGGGTCAAAATAAAGGGAAAAAAAAGATGTATTTTGGATCAAGAAATGAAATAACTCATTTTCTTTTTCATACTTCAAATGCAAAAATCATTTTAATTGGTACATTGAAAAAGTGGGAGGATAAACAAAGCTCAAGGTAACACCTGGAGTTTTTTTTGGTAACCAAACATTCATACCAAAGTAACCAAACTGTCATACCAAGGTAACCAATCCACACCTTCAAATTTTTTATAGTGCAATTGGTAACCAAACCTTCATATCAAGGTAACCAAAGCTACTGTTGAACCAATCCACCTCCACACCTTCAGATTTTTCATAGTGCAGTTGGTAATCAAACCTTCACACCAAGGTAACCAAACTTTTATACCAAGGTAATCAAAACTACTGTTGATCCAAAATTAGCAACTGATAGAAGAGATTGGTAACCAAACATTCATGGCAAGGTAACTAAACATTCATACCAAGGTTACCAATCCACCTCCACACTTGTAATTTTTTTATAGTGCAGTTGGTAACCAAACATTCATACCAAGGTAACCAAACTGTCATGCTAAGGTAACCAATTCACCTCCACACCTTCAGATTTTTCATAGTGCAGTTGGTAACCAAACCTTCACACCAAAGTAACCAAAGCTTCACACCAAGGTAACCAAAGCTACTGTTGAACTAGAAAAGAAGATAATGGAGCTAGAGGATCTTCTGACTTATTCAAGGAAGAAGGTGAAAGAACTTCAGACATTTTCAGAATCTAAGTATCGGAGATGGAAAGAGAAAGAACTTAGCTACAAGAGCTTCTTAGATTTTCAGTCTGGATCACTACAGGTTTGCATCAACTGTCATGTCTATGAATTGTGAGTTTGTGTGAGTGAGTGTGTGTGTGTGTGTGTGTGTGTGTATATATATATATATATATATATATATATATATATATATATATGTTTCACGGTTTATTTATTTTGACATGAAGTGATGAAACTACTCAGGAATTAAGGGTGCGTTTCAACTCAATAAAGCAAGAACAGAAAATGTATTTGTAAGAAATTAATCGCTTAGGTAGTGTCAACAGTCCAATCGTATTTGTACTTTCAGAAATCTTATGTTTCTTTGTATTTTATCGTGATGCAACTTGTGAAGAATGAGATTCGCGGCGGAAGAGAGGGCTACTGTGAGAGAGATGAAGTTTTGAATTTGAATTTGTTTTTCTCAAATATTTGAATTTGAATTATTAATTATGGCAGCTATTTCTCCTTGATTTTAGGTTTCTTTATTAATGTGAATTGCGTTATTTTTGTAATTATTTTGTGGATGTTTTATTTTTGTAATTACTTTCTAATTGTTGTATATTAGTGTTAAGGACCCTAATTAAATACAATTTGACCCAAATATAAGAAAAGCCTAATTAAAATATTTAAAAAATATAAAATTAAATATCATTTATTTAATTTCCTGAAATTACAACATATGTACTGTTTTCTCTTTATTAGTGCACAACTTATAGCGCACAGTTATTGCACATAATATTATTCATATTGTCATATGTCAATATGTGATGAATAAAACTATATATGAATGAAGAAAATATAAAATGTATTCTCTTTACTTGCACTCCTTAGGCCAAAACACAAGAGCATCTGAATCATTGGTATAAACCATGCTTATATAGTCCTTCCACTCCAAAGCCTGCTCTTTTTCTGGGGCAAAGCTAGTCTCATACTTGACAAAAGGGCTAGGACTCACCCCTTTGAGATAAACAGCCTTATTTTCAGGGGGTTGGCCAAAAAATTTGTGCGCTGCATCTTTAAGTGAGTCAAGTAGTTCCACAGGCACATCATGGTTCACTACTTGAAAAAATCCAAGTGTTTCTGCAGCTCTAGCAATATCATTCACCACTTGATCGTGGTTAGGTCCATCGAGTTTCGATAAATCAATGGGTGAATTTTGATGAGAGGATGAATTTAATTCGTCAATCCGCTCATGAGGCGATTGAATGTACCTCTCTGGCACCTTGGTTAGGCCGGAATCCACCCGGCCTTTGACACCGTTTCCTTCTCGGACAACAAAGTTGAACAAAGAATTTGCATTATCAAAACTTGGAGCCATTTGTGAATGTTGAAGATTGTTTTTTTCTTCTTCTCTAAAATGAATCAATGATGCAATGCAAGTAAGGAACAATGACCAAAATATATAGAACTTAGCAAATGTGATTTGTTTATAGTCAATTGTGTTAATTATATTGCAAATTAAATCAACCATAGGTTGATCTCTAACTTAATATTGAATAAGTTGTGTTTTGTGGCACTATTCTAACCTTATAAGTTGGTGACCACACCACATATAGTTTTTATTACTTTTATTTTATTCTCAGAGCATGACTGAGGGCCGTCATAGTACTGATCAAAATCTTTTTCTTTTTGGCGCCAAGGGGATCAAATTGAGAAGTCAATAGGTGCATTTGCATGCCGTGAAATCTTTTAAGCATGCATGATCAATGAGTACTTGTACTTCAAAGTCAAAAGGTTGGTTGAGCCGTGCTTTGTGCCATGGAAAAATATATTTGGATGGCAGGCAGCTTGATCTTGCAGCCATTTTGTTCCTTACCTTTCCATGCTGATTTTCCTTTTAACGGTTAGGCTGCAAGCCATGGCATGCATGTGGGTTTATTTATACCACAAGCAATAGAATGGCAAACATTGACTCATATTTCTCCTCCTTTTTCATAAGTCAGTCCATCGCTATGATTCCTGCTGGTATATCAAAGACTCAGTTCTCATTGTCAACAACATAATATTATTAACTCTAATATTTATTATTTCTAATCTTTGAATAATCGGCTCAATTTTGAGTTTAAAAATATTTAAAATTAATTTTTAAAAATCAATAATAATTTTATAATTTGAAAGAAAGTCGGTATAAATTTGGATTTCAGACCGATCCATCAAATTGAGCAGTCCTTTTGATCAGTCGTATAAAAATGAGTAGTAACCATAACTTTTGTATTATTCTTGATTTTAACAAAAGTTGTTTTTGTTAATAAAAAAATAAAAATAAAATAAGGTGTATTTTTATAATGGGTTCAAATGAAGGGCTCATTCTAAACTGATTGGAATCAATCAATTCCAAAGAGAGAGAGAGAGAGGGAGAGGGATGTTACGTTGTTCGGTTGCCTAATAAAAACAGTAGAGCGGTCTTGTTGATCACATTAACCCAGGAAAAGGAAAATAAAGGTAGGTGATTAGGATTAAAGAATGACAGAAAGCATCCAAATTGTCCCCTCTATACTCCAGCCTACATTATATTTCACAAGAAATTAGGCATCTAAGTACTGAACGTGCCACAACAGACCACCAACAAACTATTTTTCCTTTTGCACCTTTTTCACCCTCAGACCAGGACAATTGGATGGTCTGGTGTGACAGCAACTAGGGACAAACAACAACCATGGTTTGTGCACCGGTTAGTATTGTTTCGAATGGTACGAGAACAAACTACTTTATATATTTTATCATAGGTAGGGTTTTGTTGAAAATTAAGTCCACCTAAATTAAACAACAAAATAAAGAGAGAATAGCAACATAAGATTTCACGGATCAAACTCTGAATTCTCATTTATATCAACAATAACGAGCTTACAATAATTCTTTCAAATTTTACGTTTTCAAATTTGAGGTTACATAACATTGTAATCTCCACGACATAACTTTTTGTACAGAATAAACGATATAAAACTCTCCTTCCCACGATACAACTTTTTTGTACGGAATATAAAAATTGCAAAAATCATCTCTCTCGTATAAACACAAAACTCGTGCTATAAATATATAGATTTCTTTCCAAAGTAATACTCCTATATATTAAAAAAATAATATGATTTTTCCTTTCTATAAGACCAATTTTTTTCTGAATAAAATTCGAGAAGTATCCCAACAATTCTTCTCTCAACTCGAATCCTCAAATACTTCATATGATTCAAGGAGTATTCTAACACGTTTCTCGTATTCAATTTCGTTCCGTGTACTAAATTAATCAGCGTTCCTCGTAATCACTTTGAGCACTATATTTTGTACTAATGTTTGTAGAAAATGTAGCTTCGATTTTGAGCAAAACAATTAAAGTATAGCTTGTTTGCTAAGTATATTTCAATCATCAACTTAATAATAATGTTTATCATACTGTACATAGTATTTTTATGTGAACAAATAATTAGCATTCACAATCAATTAATCAAAAGTAGTCATTCTTAATGATGTTACTTGTCTGCACATTCATTTTTCTCCCACCGCCCAGGAATTTTAATGTCAAATCGAACTTTTCTTTTCCAAGTCCTGTGTTTACAGCAAACTAATAACCCCGAATTGCACTTAATTCAATTGCTCCATATATATAGATTTCAATATGTTCAGGAAATTTTATTCTTATATTTTTAGTTCAGGCAATTTTACTCTTTAATTTTTATAAACATTTTTTTAAATGTTAATTATATTTAAAAATTCAAATATATTTGAAAATCTTGTTATTTAACTCACAAGCACTTATTTAACTCACAAACACAATATTGGCGTATATTATTGTCGCAAATGCTAAATGTTGCAACTATAAATGCTACATTTGTCACCGCAACGCTATGAAAGCTAATAACCGAACAAACCCAATATATTTTTCATTGAGTTCTCCTAACTGTTAGAATTTAAGAATGAATAATATTACAATCACGCAGATATAATATGAAAGACGGAAAAGTAAGAACAATACTCAGGTTCACCAATTTGGCTAGTCATGCTGGTCTGATATATTCATAAGACGCCTCACACACTCTCTACAATGATCCACACACCAAATAATATTTTTATAGTAACTATAAAACCCTAACTATTATAACATGGGTTCAAACTCATAAGACCTCATACATTAGTAAAACCCAAGATCGGGCCACTAATAAATCATTTAGCCCAATTGCACTTTGTGCTTAACTTCCAAGGGGCGTTGTCCCCTTACAACCCCCGCCGGTTCACCGACGAGCTGGGCAGCCGCTCGCTTCCCGGTGAGCGAGCCAGACAGCCGCTCGCTCACTAGGGAGCAAGACCCCCGACTACCTTGTAGTAGTGACTATTAATCGAACTCGCAGAAGTATAAGTCAATCTCAATACTAACAAAAATTGATCTCTGCACCTCCTCACTAAAAAAGAGAAGAGCGTAGTTAGACCTCATTAATGGCAGGACAATTTTACTCAATTTGCCATTATTCATCTTAACATTCAAGATATATAAACCCATTGGAGTTCGTGGTTATAATTTCTTAGGGATATGATTTGGGGTCAATGAATTTGGTCCATAATCATGTTATATAACGAATGGCAAGTGAAATGTAATCCTTAAAGCTAAAGAAAAATATGTACATTGCATAATAGTACTTCCTTTTAATCCTCTGCTGCAAGTATGACGCAGAACGAAAAACAGAAAGAATTTACCAACATAAATTCTTAGAACATAAACTGGAATCCACCAGAGAAACAAACGATATCAATCGTAAAAGATACTAAATTATGAATTAACCGTCCAAACCCTAAACCCACAAACCGAGTTTTATAGCTAAAGAATCCCTATAACTATGGAAATAAACTCCTAATAGGTAACTAACTATTATGGTATCAAGTCCTAATAGGGAACAACTTAATTACAAAATATTATAAAAAAAAAATTTCCAATTAAAACACTATTACCATAAACGAATTCTACTTAAACTAAGGACAAAAACTAATCCAATCTTCTTAAAATTATGACGCCATTTCCGAACCCAAAGTTGATCAAACCCAACTCTTCATAAACAACTTCAGTTCTTCAGAAATTATGATCGTTTTCTCATACCAGACCTCATTCCCTGTTTCCTATCTAACTCTTCCTTAATCTCCAAAGCCAGTTGTCTTACATCAGTCCTATCCACCTACGAAGAACTCGACCTCGAGTTATAATCTGGATAAAGCGGAACATCTTCATAGAACTCATAAAGATTGGATATATTAAAAGTACGAGAGATGTTCATTTCGACAGGCAAGTCGATCACGTAGGCATTATCATTGATCTTCTTGATTACCTTGTACGGGCCATACTTTCGTGGCTTCAACTTATTATAGGAAATGTAAGACCCCAACTTTTATGAATAAAGAATAATTTTTTCGAAATATATTTTTAAATATTATGGTGTAGATTTGATATAATGTTATAGTTGTGGGTAATATTTACAAATTTTGCAAAGTAAGCAAGTGGTTATATAATATTCGATTGGTCGGGGAATATTCGTTTTAACATGGAATATTTGTACGACGGTATAATTATTGGTGGACCCCACAACGGAAGTATTGTCGTAGTTAGAAAACGACAGAATTATCTTTTTATAAAAATAACGACGAAAGTGCTACCGTTAAAACTGTTGAACTACCCGGTAGTAAAAGTATAGTAATACGCGTAGTTGCATAGTAGCACACGGTATTGATTATCGATGCTTACGTGAGAAGTCACTCAGTTATACTCAATTATTGCTACAGTAATTGTTACATCATATCTCTCATATTATTGATTCAATTATTATCACAGTATCATCTGCATAATATTTTATATTATTAAATCAATAATTGAGACGACAAAGTTATTCATATTATTATTTACAATATTGACAATGTCTATAAAGTTCTGTCAAGGAGAGGTTTGGTCACCTAATTACGCGCCAATAAGGAGAAATCCTTATCGAAAAGCCCCCTCTTTCCTGGGAATGATCTGGTTGTTAAATATTATGAGTTATAATATTAATGATAAATAAGTTCGTGTTGATTAAAGATAAAATTGATAGTTCCATTGAGTGGGAATTATTAGTGTTAGTGGAAATCGATATTTATTTCGATATTAATTGATGTCTGGAAGTTATACTGACCAATCGGATATTTAATCGGATAAATGAGCAATTAATTGCTATTAATTCACATGTTTATAACTATTTGTTCACATGTGTGTACTATTGATTCACATTCTTATACTATTAGGGGTGGTGGTGCAAGATTGATAATACTTGCATGACTAAGTTAAAAATGGAGGTATAGATAGAGGCACTATACTGTAATTCGTATTTTCACATGTTTAGAACTATTGATTCACATGATTTACTATTAATTCACATTATTTACTATTAGGGGAGGTGGTGCAAGTTTTATAATACTTGCAAGACTAAATTAAAAAAAAAAAAAGAGGAAGGTATTATACTGAAATATTTTGAGCCCCAAAACGTACAATTATCGAAACTATATTTTCCTATAAATAGAAGCTCAATCTTCCTTCATTTCTCACCAATTCACAAAAGCTATAGAGCAATTATTATAGAGAGAAAGAAGAAGAGAAGTCTGCTACCTCACTGTTCCAGTATCTAATTTTTTCTAAGGCAAGGGGTATTATTCATTCGTATTCATGAAGAGAGTTATTTTCTTTCAATACTCGTAAGGGTTGTTATTACATTCTTTATTATTATATTGGAATAGCCTGTCTATGCGAAGTACCGCATACATGGTGAAATTCTTATGTTATTCCATTCTTTATTATTCTGTTGGAATAACCTGTTTGTGCGGTCTATCGCATGCCTGGTGAATTCTGTTGTTATTCCATTCTTTATTATTCTGTTGGAATATCCTGTCTGTGCAGATTACGCATAACCTGGTTCCATTCTTTATTATTCTGTTGGAATATCCTGTCTGTGCGAATTACGCATGACCTGGTTCCATTCTTTATTATTCTTTTGGAATAACCTGTCTGTGCGGTCTATCGCATGCCTGGTGAATTTTATTGTTATTCCATTCTTTATTATTCTGTTGGAATAACCTGTCTGTGTGGACTACCGCATGCATGGTGAACGATCCTTCATATTCATTCCTTATTAAATTATGGAAATGATCTGTCTACGTGGATTACCACATGGCGGGTGAAAATCTATTTACAGTTTTATATATTCTATTATACTCATTTGGTTAATATTTTGGCTTCTATACTCTATGAAATTTGTAGAATATCCTGGATATTTGTGCTTCATCCAGTATCTTTTCATGGAAATATTCTTCTGAGCATTCTTGAATTTTACTCCACAAAGCAGTATCATGTTGACAATTTGGACGTTATTGATTTCTGAAAAAATTAAATTATAAAATCTTTAAAATTTATCTTGAACTTGTTTTATTGAATTATTATGTCATTGTCATCATCTTCATACTTATATTGTGATGAAAGTCATCTTTGGCTTACATGCATAGATGGACTTGGTATGATTATGACCAGGGATTATTCGGTATAATCTTGACCGTAATGTGACGAATGATGTGGTGAAAGTCCTCATTGGCCTGTAGTTCATTGATGGATAGTTGTTGGTATGATTATGACCAGAGATTATTCGGTATAATCATTACCATTGATGATTACATGAATATCCTTGGTCGTGGTGCAGGGATGATTTGATTTTATTTATTAAGCTGAGTCTCAGCGATAAAGTTGATGAAAAACTTTTTAAATCATAGAAGATAGTAGATTTTGTGCTCTACTTGACTCTTCTAATGGATTGCTTGTTCCACTGCAGTTAAACTTATTGTCTATTATATTCTATCAGTTTAACATTGTTGAGGGCTAATGATAATTTATTCTGCATTATCTTAGTCATAATATTTCTTACTGGGCTAGTTGAGCTCATCCTTTTGCTTTTATTATTCTCTTCAAGAAATGAGAACGTAGCCGGGACTAGTCAGGGAATGAAGTGATGGTCTGAGATGGTGTCATAGTAGTCCTCACTATTCTATAAAATAGTGTGATAATAAATGTAATGAGGACTCCATTGAGTGTGGATATTGTCTAGATGACAATATTTGTATTAAAACTCATAGCATATGTTTTGTTGTATTTTACACGACAGTTGTATAATTAAGTTTTTATTTGTATTTTGTACCATGTATTTGGTGACTCAAGATGGGTGATGTATACCTGTTTTGGGGTCGTCACAGTTGGTATCAAAGCTTAGGAATATGATCCCTGGCTGAGATGTGAGACAAGAACTAGGAGGGGAGAGACGGGAAATTCCTTCGCTGGTATGACCTACCTAAGTTTATTTGGTATTTAATTAGTCGGTCAGAGTATATGGATAATATGTGATATGTTAATTAACCCTTGTTTTGTGGCAGTATTTGAAAATGACATCCAAGAATGTTGAGAATAGCAATGGAGCACAGAAGACCGTTGAGTCACCACAGATCAATACCCAGGATAATGTACAACAGGAAGACAACAATCCTCAGGTAAACAACAACACCGACCAAATGGCGAACGACGGAATGTTTAGGAGTTTTCTGCAATTCGTACAACATCAGTCAAGAGAGATGTAAGACCCCAAATTATTAATAAATAAAATTTAATTTCCTCTATTTATTATTTTGAAATAGTAAGGGTTGAATTGATTAATGAGGTTAGTTATGGGTAAAATGCGCAAATATTTTAAATAAGCAAGTGATTATTCATTGTTGTCGGGGAATATTCGTTTGGTCGTGGAATATTCTTCCTGTAGGGGAATATTCGTACGACGGCGCAGTCTTTTGTCGGCCCCATAACGGAAAGCTATTGGATGAAGAAAATGACAAGTATAAGTTGTTTATAAATAACGGCGTAGTTGTTACCGTTAATACTGTTGGAATACCCGGTAGTTAAAACACAGTAGCACACGGTATTGCACCAATTATTGATTCTTACGTAAGAAGGCACTACTCAATAATTGTTACAGTAATTACTGTTTAGTATTTTATTTTATTCATTCAATAATTGCTACGTTGATATTTTATATTACTATTGTTTCAATAATTGTCATTACACAGTATTTTCCATTATCGAAACAATAATTCATATTATCTGAATAATATTATTAGATAACATTATTGACAATGTCTAGAAAGTTTTGTCTAAGGAGAGGTTTGGTCATCTAATTGCGCGCCAGTAAGGAGAAATTCTTATTGGAAAGCCCCCTCTTTCCTGAGAACTGCCTAGTTGTCAGTATTGTGATTCTGTAATATTATTTGTGAATAATTAATTATTAATTTATATGATGAGGAAAATATTCATTTTATGTGGATATAGATGGAGAAAATTTTTAAAGTTACAATTGTTAAAAATCGATATTTTATCTTTTCTGATAAAATAATATTTTATTATATTATTATAATATAATAATGATGCTATTTTTACAATGAATGTGGGATATATGAGTATATGAGGAGGAAGAGTAATTTTGTTATAAAAGTTGTTTAAAACATGTTAAACATGTCTGTGGGCCTATTTCTTGACTGAAATTTGATTATAACCTGTAAAATCGCTCGTTTGTGGATTTCGGTCAATTTTTGTTTGAAATTTGGAAAAAACTTTCTTCTGCAAAGTTGTAGATAATGGAATTTCCTATGAAAAAGACATAAGTTTCGAATTTTTTTGACAAAGGGGCTATTTATTGTGAATTATTAAAGTTCCGAAATAATTGATTTTTGGAAGTTTTAATTATTTATTTTATGAAAAATGTTTTTTCTTACTTTTTCTAGAAGGTGGGCATGTGGGAAATGCTACGAGCTGATTTCCAAGGAGGCGTATGAAATTTTATTATTAATAATATATTATATTAAATTTTCTGCTTTGGTGTTCTAAGCATTTTCCTATAAATAGGGTGCTTAGGTTAGAATTAAAAATCACACCAGAAACTGAAATCTTCTCTCTCTTTCTCTCTCGATATATTGAGCGTATTCTTGTGAGTATTTTGATACTTTGAGTGTTGTAATACGGTGCAAGTTCCCTTCAGCACTATATTCAGTATTCTAGCCAGAAGTACTATTCTTTCGAGGTAAGGGATGTTATTTTTTTTTATAAATTATATTATTTCTTTCAATATCATTATGTCGAAATATTGATCTGAATTTTTATCAAATTTAAAACTTTTTGTGTCGGGATTACTATTCACGTATACGGCACTATTCACATATACGATACTATTCACGAATACGGCACTATTCATCGAAAAAATTAAATTTTTGTTTTTCGTCCAAAATATCTGTTATGGATACTAGCTTTGATTGTGTTCATATTTTGATCATTCTTGAATTTTACTCCACTATGATTATTTATGAAGTATTTTTGAACTCGGATTGTTTAAAGTACGAATTCTTAATATTTGTTTTTTTGTTTCACAAGATTCGTTTTCTTTAAAATATTTTTCATCATCCTTAGTCCTAAATGATGATATAACTGAATATCTTTGGCCTGTAGTGCAAAGATGAATGATTTTTTGATGAATATCTTTGGCCCGTAGTGCAAAGATGAACATGTGTTTAGATGAACATGACCAACTGATGAATATCTTTAGCCTGTAGTGCAAAGATGAATATTTAATTTAAGATATTCATTGATTGATGTTATAGGGATAAAATATCGACGATGAACTTTTAAATTCATATATAGAAGATAGTAGATTTCATTCTCTACTTAACTCTTCTAATGAATTAGTATTCCCGCTGCGAATATTGATTTAAAACTTGTTGTCTATTGTATTCTATTAAATTTTTCTCTGTTGAAGACTAACGATAATTTGTTCTATATTATCTTAGTCATAATATTTTTTACTGGGCTAGTTGAGCTCACCCTTTTCCTTTTTGTTCCATTTTTCTTCTCAAGAGGCGAGAATGTAGCTAGTACTAGTCGGGGTGTGGAATGATGGTTCTAGAAGTTGTTTTAGTAGCCCTCACTATTTTGTAAAATAGTGTACCAATAATTATAATGAGGACTTATTTGAGTGTGGATATTGTCTAGATGACAATATTTGTATTTAAACTCAAAGTTTTTATGTTGTATTAATAAAGTTGCAGTTGTTTCTGTACCATGTATTTGACGACTCAGAATGGGTGTTGTATACTTATTTTGGGGGTGTCACAGTTGGTATCAAAGCTTAGGGATATGATCTCTGGCAGAGATTTGGGAATAGAACTAGGAGGGGAGAGACGAGTGAATCCTTCGCTAGTGTGTCCTACCTAAGCTTATTTATTGGTCGGTCCTAATATAGGGGTATTATGTGATTTGTTAATTTGTTTAATTAACTCTTGTTTTATGGCAGTATTTAAGAATGGCAACTGAGAATGTTAACAGTGGAGTAAATGAAACCGTGGAGACGTCTGTACTCACCAACGAGGAGAACGTGCAACAGGCTGGTAATGTTCCTCCTGTGAACAACACCACTGAGCAGATGATGAACGATGGGATGTTTAGAAGCTTTTCGCAGTTTATGCAAAATCAGACGAGGGAGACTCGTATTCAAAATACAGGAGGAAATGATAGCAATTTATGGTTTGTCACAGCCAAGCAGTTCAAGGAGTTGGGACCACCAGAATTCTGGGGAAAGCCGGATCCGATTAAGGCGGAGACGTGGGTCAAACAAATTACCAAGATATTCGATGTCTTGGGATGCACGGAAGAATAGAAGGTTCCATTCGCCACCTTTATGTTCCGTAATGAGGCAGATTACTGGTGGAAATCTGTAAAGCGTACCCATCCAGCCGCACTTAGCATGTCTTGGGAAACGTTTCAAAAACTGTTCAATGACAAGTACTTTGCTGAAAGTATTTGTCATATGAAGGAGGTAGAGTTTATTAGACTGGAGCAGAATAACATTACGGTGTCCCAGTACGAGGCGAAGTTTACAAAGTTGTCTAGGTTTGCACCTCATTTGGTGGAGAATGAGGAACGTATGACACGGATGTTTCTGAGAGGTTTGAAACCCTGCATACGTCAATATCTCATTTCACATAAATTTTCTCTCTATTCAGATGTTGTCAACAGGGCTCAATTATTAGAGCGAGATAACGAGTATGTTCAACCGAGGGACCACAACCAGGATTATACCGGTGACAGCAGTCATCAGAACAACGATAACCAGCGGAGAAAGAAAAATACGGACAAGAGCAGCAACCACTCTGGTGGTAATCATGACCATGAGAATAGAAGAAGCGAGTCGGGAGGAAATTTTAAAAAGAGGATATTCAACAATGACAATACGAAGACGTCAGCGCCAGCAGCAACTAGTTCCAAGGGAGGAGAACGACCACCGGTCATATTCTATAAGTGCGGAAAAGAAGGACATATCAGCCCAAACTGTCTACAACGGTTTAAGGTATGTTATAATTGTGGAAAGGAATGACATATCGCTTGAGATTGTACTATAGCAAAACCAAGTCCAACGGGGATGGTGACTCAAAAGGCTGTCCCAGAAAAGTCAAAGTCAACGATTCCTGGAAGAGCGTTTGTCGTGACTGGTCAAAAGGTGAGGAACCCAAACGAGGTGATCACGGGTAAGCTAATCATAAATTCTTGTGAAGTTTATACCTTACTAGATACCGGTGCTACCCATTCATTTATCTCTCCTGCTTGTGCTCAACGTTTAAACTTGACACTTGAGAAATTGGACTTTGACTTATCTGTTGAAACTCTGTTAGGAGAAACTTTCATCACATCCACTGTTTATAAATCTTGTTTGATCCAAGTTGGCATCATCACCTTACCTATTGACCTTATCTTTTTAAAGATACTTACATTTGACGTGATTTTAAGGATTGACTGGTTAACTACTCATCATGTCAAAATTGATTGTTTTCGTAAGGTTGTTAGTTTTCATATTCCTAACCAACCTGTTGTGCAAATTCAAGCAACTAAGCCATTAAAATCAATCACTGTTATATCAAGTCATAAAACTATTTGTTTATTAAAAAACAAATGTCAAGCTTTCTTAGCCCATGTTATGGATTTGAATAAAGACACGTCATATTTGAATAATATTCAGGTTGTTATTGACTTTTCTGACGTATTTCCTGAAGAACTTCCCGGTCTACGCCTAGAACGTGAAGTTGAATTCTTTATTGATCTTGAACCTGGTACAAAGCCCATTTCTAAAATCCCTTATCAAATGGCTCTTATTGAACTTCAGGAGTTAAAGGTCCAACTACAGGAGTTGTTGGACATCGGTTTCATTCGTCCTAGTACATCTCCTTGGGGTGCTCCTATTTTATTTATAAAAAAGAAAGACGGGAGTATGCGACTTTGTATCGACTACCGAGAATTAAACTATGTCACTATCAAGAATAGGTATCCGCTACCTCGTATTGATGACCTGTTTGACCATTTACAAGGAGCACAATTCTTTTTAAAAATCTATCTTCGTTCTGGATATCATCAGCTGAAGATTAGAATTGAGGATATTCCAAAGACTGCCTTTAGAACTCGATACGGGTACTATGAATTTTTAGTCATGTCTTTTGGATTGACCAATGCTCCTGCGACTTTTATTGATATGATGAACCTAGTATTCAAGGAATATTTGGATCAGTTCGTTGTTGTCTTTATTGATGACATCCTCATATATTCCAAAAGTCGTGAAGATCATGAGTACCATTTGAAGCTGGTACTCCAAAGGCTTCGTGAAAACAAGTTATATGCCAAGTTGAAGAAATGCGAGTTCTGGCTTGAGGAAGTAGCATTCCTTGGGCACGTAGTGTCAAAGCATGGAGTATCTGTTGACCCGACGAAGATTAAAGCAATACAAAATTGGGAACAACTGAAATCGGTGACCGAAGTACGTAGCTTTTTGGACTTAGCTGGTTATTATCGGAGATTCGTGGAAGGATTTTCTCGAATCGCTACTCCATTAACTCAGCTGACTCAGAAAGATATCAAATTCGTATGGAGCGAGGAATGCGAGAAGAGTTTTCAAGAGCTTAAGAGGAGACTCATTTCGGCACCTGTTTTGACCATACCATCTGGTTCGGATGGATTTGTTATCTACATCGATGCTTCAGGCAAAGGGCTAGGATGTGTTCTCATGCAACGTGGGAAAGTTATAGCCTATGCCTCGCGACAACTTAAAGAATATGAGAGGAATTATCTTACTCATGATCTAGAGTTGGCAGCAGTCGTTTTCGCGCTAAATATCTGGAGGCACTATCTATACGGGGAGAAAGTGGAGATATATTCATACCATAAAAGCCTCAAATATTTCTTCACCCAAAAAGAACTCAACATGCGGCAACGACGTTGGCTTGAGCTGTTGAAAGACTATGACCATACCATTCAATACCATCCTGGAAAAGCGAACGTGGTAGCCGACACATTGAGTAGAAGATCATACGCGGGAACGAGTGCGATGTTGTAAACACAAAGGCCCACTTTGTGTGATTTACAAAAGATGAAGATAGAATTCAAGACTCCGGGGACCCATGCAATGATGTCAAGTATACGTATAGAACCACCTTTAATCAAAAAAGTTAAAGTTGCTCAAGCCACAGATCCGAAGCTGATGCGTATGAAGAAGAAAGTACAAGAAGGTGTTATTCCAGAGGCAAGAATCGATAAAGAAGGAATACTTCGAGTCCACTCCAGACTTTGTGTTCCTAACGATGCTGATTTGAAGTACAAGATCATGATGGAGGCACACAATACACCTTTTGCAATCTATCCTAGAAGTACCAAAATGTATCGTGATCTTCGACATACATTTTGGTGGATCAATATGAAGAGAGAGATTGCAAAGTTTATCTCGAGGTGTTTAACTTATCAACATGTAAAGGCGGAGCATCAAGTGTCTAAGGGCCCATTGCAACCACTTGAGATTCCAAAATGGAAGTGGGAACACATTACCATGGATTTTGTTACGGGTCTTCCCACGGTTTCTCAAGGCATAAATGCTATTTGGGTTATTGTTGATAGATTAACCAAATCTGCTCATTTCTTACCGATACGGGAGACTTATTCCTTTGAACGTCTTGCTCGTATATACGTAGATAAGATTGTGAGATTACACGGCATGCCTATATCCATAGTTTCGGATCGTGACCCTAGATTCACTTCAAGATTTTGGGTTAGCTTGCAAAAAGCTATGGGAACGGATTTAAGATTCAGTTCAGCATACCATCCTCAAACGGACGGGCAATCAAAGAAGACTATTCAAACTCTTGAAGATCTATTAAGACTTTGTGTCCTAGATTTCAAAGGGAGTTGGGATAAGTACCTATCATTGGTGGAATTCTCTTACAACAACAGTTATCAGGCAAGTATAGGTGTGGCTCCATTTGAAGCATTATATGGACGAAAGTGTCGCTCTCCAATATGTTGGGATGAGGTGGGAGAAGTAACATTGTTGGGACCCGAGTTGGTACGTATGACTACGAAAAAGATCTAAATGATTCGACAACGTATACAAACGGCACATGATTGACAAAAGAGTTATGCGGATCTTCATCGAAAGGACGTGAAATTTAGTATTGGGGATCATGTATTGTTGCGTGTGGCTCCATGGAAGAGAGTTACAAGATTTGGGAAGAGAGGAAAGCTCAATTCACGATTTATTGGTCCATTTCAGATTCTTGACTGAGTAGAAAATGTGGCCTATAGACTCGCGTTACCTTCAAGTATGTCTCGTGTTCATAATGTTTTTCATATATCTGTGCTTCGTAAATATGTGAAAGACCCAAACCACGTCATTGAGTTAGAACCAGACGAGATAGCTAAAGACTTAACGTACGAGGAGGTACCTATCAAGATCTTGGATAGGAAAGAGCATGTCCTACGCACAAAGGTCATACCATAAGTTAAAGTTCTGTGGAGGAACCATGCTATTGAGGAAATAACATGGGAGTTGGAAACAGAAATGAAAGCGAGGTATCCTCATCTTTTCGAAACACCAGGTACGTACGTCAATTTCGAGGACGAAATTTCATAAGGAGGGGAGGTTGTAAGACCCCAAATTATTAATAAATGAAATTTAATTTCCTCTATTTATTATTTTGAAATAGTAAGGGTTGAATTGATTAATGAGGTTAGTTATGGGTAAAATGCGCAAATATTTTAAATAAGCAAGTGGTTATTCATTGTTGTCGGGGAATATTCGTTTGGTCGTGGAATATTCTTCCTGTCGGGAAATATTCATACGACGGCGCAGTCTTTTGTGGGCCCCATAATAGAAAGCGATTGGATGAAGAAAACGACAAGTATAAGTTATTTATAAATAACGGCGTAGTTGTTACCGTTAATAGTGTTGGAATACCCGATGGTTAAAACACAGTAGCACACGGTATTGCACCAATTATTGATTCTTACGTAAGAAGGCACTACTCAATAATTGTTATAGTAATTACTGTTCCGTATTTTATTTTATTGATTCAGTAATTGCTACGTTGATATTTTATATTACTATTGTTTCAATAATTGCCATTACACAGTATTTTCCATTATCGAAACAATAATTCATATTATCTGAATAATATTATTAGATAACATTATTGACAATGTCTAGAAAGTTCTGTCTAAGGAGAGGTTTGGTCACCTAATTGCGCGCCAGTAAGGAGACATTCTTATTGGAAAAGCCCCTTCTTTCCCGAGAACTGCCTGGTTGTCAGTATTGTGATTCTGTAATATTATTTATGAATAATTAATTATTGATTTATATGATGAGAAAAATATTCATTTTATGTGGATATAGATAGAGAAAATTTTTAAAGTGACAATTGTTGAAAATCGATATTTTATCTTTTCTGATAAAATAATATTTTATTATATTATTATAATATAATAATGATGATATTTTTACAATGAATGTGAGATATATAAGTATATGAGGAGGAAGAGTATTTTTATTGTAAAAGTTATTTAAAACATGTTAAACATGTCTGTGAGCCCATTTCTTGACTGAAATTTGATTATAGCCTGTAAAATCGTCCGTTTGTGGATTTTGGTCAATTTCTGTTTGGAATTTAGAAAAAACTTTCTACTGCAAAGTTGTAGATAATGGAATTTCCTATAGAAAAGACATAAGGTTCGAATTTTTCTGACAAAAAGGCTATTTATTGTAAATTATTGAAGTTCCGAAGTTCCGAAATAATTAATTTTTGGAAGTTTTAATTATTTATTTTATGAAAAACGTTTTTTCTTACTTTTTCTAGAAGGTGGGCATGTGGGAAATGCTAAGAGCTGATTTCCAAGGAGGCGTATGAAATTTTATTATTAATAATATATTATATTAAATTTTCTGCTTTGGTGTTCTAAGCATTTTTCTATAAATAGGGTGCTTAGGTTAGAATTGAAAATCACACCAGAAACTGAAATCTTCTCTCTCTTTCTCTCTCGATATATTGAGCGTATTCTTGTGAGTATTTTGATACTTTGAGTGTTGTAATACGGTGCAAGTTCCCTTCAGCACTATATTCATTATTCCAGCCAGAAGTACTATTCTTTCGAGGTAAGGGATGTTAATTTTTTTATAAATGATATTATTTCTTTCAATATCATTATGCCAAAATATTGATCTGAATTTTTATCAAATTTGGAACTTTTTGTGTCGGGGTTACTATTCGCTTATACGGCACTATTCACGTATACGGTACTATTTACGAATACGACACTATTCAATGAAAAAAATTAAATTTTTGTTTTTCGTCCAAAATATCTATTATGGATACTAGCTTTGATTGTATACATGTTTTGATCATTCTTGAACTTTACTCCACTATGATTATTTATGAAGTATTTTTGAACTCGAATTGTTTAAAGTACGAATTCTTAATATTTGTTCTTTTGTTTCACTGAATTCGTTTTCTTAAAAATATGTTTCATCATCCTCAGTCCTAAATGATGATATAACTGAATATCTTTGGCCTGTAGTGCAAAGATGAATGATTTTCTGATGAATATCTTTGGCCCGTAGTGCAAAGATGAACATGTGTTTAGATGAACATGACCAACTGATGAATATATTTGGTCTGTAGTGCAAAGATGAATATTTAATTCCAGATATTTATTGATTGATGTTATAGGGATAAAATATCGACGATGAACTTTTAAATTCATATATAGAAGATAGTTGATTTCATTCTCTTATTAACTCTTCTAATGAATTAGTATTTCCGCTGCAAATATTGATTTAAAACTTGTTGTCTATTGTATTCTATTAAAGTTTTCCCTGTTGAAGACTAACGATAATTTGTTCTATATTATCTTAGTCATAATATTCTTTATTGGGCTAGTTGAGCTCACCCTTTTTCTTTTTATTATATTTTTCTTCTCAGGAGGCGAGAATGTAGCGAGTACTAGTCGGGGTGTGGAATGATGGTTCTAGAAGTTGTTTTAGTAGTTCTCACTATTTTGTAAAATATTGTATCAATAATTGTAATGAGAGCTTATTTGAGTGTGGATATTGTCTGGATGACAATATTTATATTTAAACTCATAGTTTTTATGTTGTATTAATAAAGTTGTAGTTGTTTCTGTACCATATATTTTGACGACTCAGAATGGGTGTTGTATACCTATTTTGGGGGTGTCACAAGAGACTCCTGTCCAAAATATAGGTGGAAACACTGGCAACTCTCGGAAGGTCACTGCTAAGCAGTTCAAGGAGCCGGGACCACCAAAGTTTTTTAGAGAGCCAAAACCACTTAAGGCGGAGACGTGGATAAAGCAGATCACCAAGATATTTGATGTCTTGGGATGCTGCGAGGAGCAAAAGGTTCCCTTTGGCACCTTTATGTTGCAAGTAGAGGCAGATTACTGGTGGAAATCTGTAAAGCGTACTCAACCTGCCGCACTGAAGATGACTTGGGAGAAGTTCCAAGAACTGTTCAACGACAAGTACTTTCCCGAAAGTATTCGTCACATGAAAGAGGTAGAATTCATTAAACTAGAGCAAAACAACATGACAGTGTCGCAATACGAAGCCAAGTTTGTCGAGTTGTCCCGATTTGCATCCCACTTAGTTGATAACGAGGAGAGAATGACACGAATGTTTCTAAGAGGTTTGAAACCTAAGATACGCCAATACTTAATTTCTCACAAACTGTGTTTGTATTTAGATGTTGTAAATAGGGCTCAGTTGTTGGAGCGCGATAACGAGTCGACCCAACTAAGAGAAAGCAGCCGACAAAATGATAATACCAATGGTAACAGTCATCGAAGCGGTGACAACTAGCGTGGAGGGAATCAACATGCCAGAAATGGTAATCACTTCGGTGGTAATCATGGCCATGACAATAAGAGTGGACATTTCAAGAAGAAGAGATTCAACAATGATGGAAAGACGTCAGCACCAGCACCTGTTGTTAAGGAAGGAGAACGACCGCCGGTCGTATGTTACAAATGTGGAGGGAAGGGACATATCAGTCCAAACTACGTGATGCAGTCCAAAGCGTGTTACAATTGTGAAAAAGAAGGTCACCTATCCCAATTTTGTCGGGCACCAAAGTCAAGTCCAGCTGGGATGGAGGAATCAAAGGGTGTCCCAAACAAGATAAAACCGGTAGTTCAAGGGAGAGCGTTTGTCGTAACCTCCTAAAAAGTGAGGAATCCGAACGATGTGATCACGGGTAAGCTAAACATAAACTCTAGTGAAGTATATATCTTATTTGATATCGGTTCTACCCATTCTTTTATTTCTCCAACTTGCGCTCAATATTTAAATTTAAGTCCGAAAAAATTAGACTTTGACTTATTGGTTGAAACTCCGTTGGGAGAAACCTTCATTACATCCACTGTTTATAAGTCTTGTTTGATTCAAATCGGTAACCGCACGTTACCTGTCGATCTTATTTCTTTGAAAATACTTGCATTTTATGTGATTTTAGGGATTGATTGGTTAACTACTTATCATGCTAAAATCGATTATTTTCGTAAAGTTGTTAACTTTCATATTCCTAATCAACCTATTATGCGAATTCAACCAACCAAACCACTAAAATCAATCACTGTCATATCAAGCCATAAAGCTATTCGTTTATTAAAAAATGGATGTCAAGCTTTCTTAGCCCATGTCACGGATTTAAATAAAAATACGTCAGATTTGAATGATATTTCTATTGTTAATAAATTTCTTGACGTATTCCCTGAAGAACTTCCTGGCCTACCCCCAGAGCGTGAAATTGAATTTTGTATCGACCTTGAATCCGGTACAAAACCCATTTCCAAAGTCCCATATTGAATGACTCATATTGAACTTTAGGACTTAAAAACCCAACTACAGGAATTGTTAGACATCAGTTTCATTTGTCCTAGTACGTCTCCTTGGGGTGCTCCTGTTCTATTCGTGAAGAAGAAAGATGGAAGTATACGACTTTATATTGATTATCGGGAGTTGAATCATGTCACCATAAAAAATAGGTACCCATTGCCTCGCTTGATGACCTGTTTGACCAGTTGTAAGGAGCTAAATTCTTTTCAAAGATTGATCTTCATTCCAGATATCAACAGTTAAAGTTTAAAACTGATGACATTCCAAAGACTGTTTTTAGAACTCGGTACGGGCATTATGAATTCCTAGTCATATTTTTTGGATTGACTAATGCTCCTGCTGCCTTCATAGACATGATGAACTGAGTATTTAAGGAATATTTAGATCACTTTGTGGTCGTCTTTATTGATGACATCCTCATATACTATAAAAGTCGTGAAGACCATGAACAACACTTGAGGCTGATACTTCAAAACCTTCGTGAAAATAAGCTTTATGCCAAGTTGAAGAAATGTGAGTTCTGGATTGAGGAAGTTGCATTCCTTGGGCACGTGATATCAAATCATGGAATATCTGTTGACCCAGCAAAGATTGAAGCAATTCAAAGCTGGGAGCAACCAAAGTCAGTGACCAAAGTACGTAGCTTTCTCGGCTTAGCTGGTTATTATCGGAGGTTCGTGGAAGGATTTTCTCAAATCGCTACTCCATTAACTTATCTGACTTGAAAAGATACAAAGTTCGGTTGGAGCGAGGAATGTGAGAAGAGTTTTCAAGAACTCAAGAGAAGACTCGTTTCAGCACCTGTTCTGACAATACCATCTGGCTCGGAGGGATTTGTCATCTACAGTGAGGCTTCAGGCAAAGGGTTAGGATGTGTTCTCATGCAACATGGAAAAGTCATAGCCTATGCCTCACGACAACTCAAAGAATATGAGAGGAATTATCCTACTCATGATCTAGAGTTGGCAGCAGTCATTTTTGCGCTTAAGATTTGGAGGCATTACCTGTATGGAGAGAAAGTGGAGATCTATACGGATCATAAAAGCCTCAAATATTTCTTCACTCAAAAGGAACTCAACATGTGGCAACGACGATGGCTTGAGCTGTTGAACGATTATGATCATACCATCCAATACCATCCTGAAAAAGCGAACGTAGTAGCTGACACATTAAGTAGAAGATCATATGCGGGTACGAGTGTAATATTTTCAACGCAAAGACCCATTTTGTATGACTTATGAAGGATGGAGATAGAGTTAAAGACTTCAGAGACCCATGTGATGATAGCAAATATACGAGTAGAACCGACTTTAATCGATAAAGTTAAAGCTACTCAAGCTACAGACTTGGAGCTTATGCGTATGAGGAAGAAAGTGCAAGAAGGTGCTATTCCGGAAGCAAGAATCGATGAAGAAGGAATACTTCGAGTCAACTCTAAACTTTGTGTTTCTAACGATTCTGACTTGAAGTATAAAATCATGATAGAGGCGTACAACACACCGTTTGCAATCCATCTTGGGAGTACCAAAATGTATCGTGATCTTCGACATACATTTTGGTGGAACAATATGAAGAGAGAGATAGTGGGGTTTATCTCAAGGTGTCTAACTTGTCAATGAGTCAAGTGCCAAAAGGTCCATTGCAACCACTTAAAATTCTAGAATGGAAGTGGGAGCACATTACCATGGATTTCGTTACTGGTCTTCCCAAGGTTTCTTAAGGCATAGATGCGATTTGGGTCATTGTTGATAGATTGACCAAGTCTGATCATTTCTTACCGATACGAGAAACTTATACACTTGAACATCTTGCTCGTATGTACATAAACAAGATTGTAAGATTGCATGGTATGCCAGTATCCATAGTTTCTGATCGAGACCCAAGATTCACTTCAAGATTTTGGGTTAGTTTGTAAAAAGCTATAGGCATGGATTTACGATTTAGTTCGGCATATCATCCTCAAACGGACGGACAGTCGAAAAGGACTATTCAAACTCTTGAAGATTTATTAAGACTATGTGTCCTTGACTTCAAGGAAAGTTGGGACAAGTTCTTACCATTGGTGGAGTTTTCCTACAACAATAGTTATCAAACAAATATTGGCATGGCTCCATTTGAGGCGTTGTATAGAAGAAAGTGTCGTTCTCCAGTATGCTGAGATGAGGTGGGTGAAGCAACGTTGTTAGGACCGGATTTGATACGTATGACTACGGAAAAGATTCAAACGATCCGACAACGTATAAAAATCTCACAAGATCGACAAAAGAGTTATGCTGATCTTCATCGAAAGGACGTGGAATTCAATATTGGAGATCATGTGTTGTTACGTGTTGCTCCATGGAAAGGAGTTAAGAGATTTGGAAAGAGAGGAAAGCTCAATCCTCGATTCATTGGCCCATTTATAATCCTTGATCGAGTAGGAACTGTGGCCTATAGACTCGCCTTACCGCCAAGTATGTCTCATGTTTATAACGTTTTTCACATATTTATGTTACGTAAATATGTGAAAGACCCGAACCACATTTTTGAATTAGAACCAGACGAGATAGAGGAAGATTTATCCTATGAAGAGTTACCTGTTAAAATCTTGGATAAGAAGGATCATATTTTACGCTCCAATGTTATACCTCAAGTCAAAATTTTATGAAGAAACCACGATGTGAAAGAAATGACCTGGGAGTTAGAATCTGAGATGAAGTCAAGATATCCTCACCTCTTCGATATACCAGGTACGTACCCTAATTTCGAGGACGAAATTTCATAAGAGTGGGAGGTTGTAAGACCCCAACTTTTATGAATAAAAAATAATTTTCTCGAAATATATTTTTGAATATTATGGTGTGAATTTGATATAATATTATAGTTGTGGATAATATTTACAAATTTTGCAAAGTAAACAAGTGGTTATATAATATTCGATTGGTCGGGGAATATTCGTTTTAACAGGGAATATTTGTACGATGGCACAATCATTGGTGAACCCCACAACGGAAGTATTGTCGTAGTTAGAAAACGACAGAATTATCTTTTTATAAAAATAACGGCGAAAGTGTTACCGTTAAAACTGTTGAACTACCCGATAGTAAAAGTACAGTAATACGCGTAATTGCATAGTAGCACACGATATTGATTATTGATGCTTACGTGAGAAGTCACTTAGTTATACTCAATTATTGCTGCAGCAATTGTTGCATCATATCTCTCATATTATTGATTCAATTATTATCACAGTGTCATCTGCATAATATTTTATATTATTAAATCAATAATTGAGACGACAAAGTTATTCATATTATTATTTACAATATTGACAATGTCTATAAAGTTCTGTCAAGGAGAGGTTTGGTCACCTAATTACGCGCCAATAAGGAGAAATCCTTATCGGAAAGCCCTCTCTTTCCTGGGAATGATCTGGTTGTTAAATATTATGAGTTATAATATTAATGATAAATAAGTTCGTGTTGATTAAAGATGAAATTGATAGTTCCATTGAGTGAAAATTATTAGTGTTAGTGAAAATCGACATTTATTTCGATATTAATTGATGTCTGGAAGTTATACTGACCAATCGGGTAATTAATCGGATAAATGAGCAATTAATTGCTATTAATTCACATGCTTATAACTATTTATTCACATGTGTGTACTATTGATTCACATTCTTGTACTATTAGGGGTGGTGGTGCAAGATTGATAATACTTGCATGACTAAGTTAAAAATGGAGGTATAGATGGAGGTACTATACTGTAATTCGTATTTTCACATATCTAGAACTATTGATTCACATGATTTACTATTAATTCACATTATTTACTATTAGGTGAGGTGGTGCAAGTTTAATAATACTTGCAGGACTGAATTAAAAATGAAGAAAAAGAGGAAGGTATTATACTGTAATATTTTGAGCTCCAAAACGTGCAATTATCGAAACTATATTTTCCTATAAATAGAAGCTCATTCTTCCTTCATTTCTCACCAATTCACAAAAGCTATAGAGCAATTATTGTACAGAGAAAGAAGAAGAGAAGTCTGCTACCTCACTATTCCAGTATCCAGTTTTTTCTAAGGTAAGGGGTATTATTCCTTGGTATTCATGAAGAGAGTTATTTTCTTTCAATACTCGTAAGGGTTGTTATTCCATTCTTTATTATTATGTTGGAATAACCTGTCTATGCGAAGTACCGCATACATGGTGAAATTCTTATGTTATTCCATTCTTTATTATTCTGTTAGAATAACCTGTTTGTGCGGTCTATCGCATGCCTAGTGAATTCTGTTGTTATTCCATTCTTTATTATTCTGTTGGAATATCCTGTCTATGCGGATTACGCATGACCTGGTTCCCTTCTTTATTATTCTATTGGAATATCCTGTCTGTGCGAATTACGCATGACCTGGTTCTATTCTTTATTATTCTTTTGGAATAACCTGTCTGTGCGGTCTATCGCATGCCTGATAAATTTTGTTGTTATTCCATTCTTTATTATTCTGTTAGAATAATCTGTCTGTGTGGACTACCGCATGCATAGTGAATGATCCTTCGTATTCATTCCTTATTAAATTATGGAAATGATCTGTCTACGTGGATTACCACATGGCGGGTGAAAATCCATTTACAGTTTCATATATTCTATTATACTCATTTGGTTAAAGTTTTGGCTTCTATACTCCATGAAATTAGTAGAATATCCTGGATATTTGCGCTTCATCCAGTATCTTTTCATGGAAATATTCTTCTGAGCATTCTTGAATTTTACTCCACAAAGCAGTATCATGTTGACAATTTGGACGTTATTGATTTCTGAAAAAATTAAATTATAAAATCTTTAAAATTTATCTTGAACTTGTTTTATTGAATTATTATGTCATTGTCATCATCTTCATGCTTATATTGTGATGAAAGTCATCTTTGGCTTACGTGCATAGATGGACTTGGTATGATTATGACCAGGGATTATTCGGTATAATCATGATTGTAATGTGACGAATGATGTGGTGAAAGTCCTCATTGACCTGTAGTTCATTGATGGACAGTTGTTGGTATGATTATGACCAGAGATTATTTGGTATAATCATGACCATTTATGATTACATGAATATCCTTGGTCGTGGTGCAGGGATGATGTGATTTTATTTATTAAGCTGAGTCTTAGCGATAAAGTTGATAAAAAAACTTTTTAAATCATAGAAGATATTAGATTTTATGCTCTACTTGACTCTCTTCTAATGGATTACTTGTTCCGCTGTAGTTAAACTTGTTGTCTATTATATTCTATCAATTTAACATTGTTGAGGGCTAATGATAATTTATTCTGCATTATCTTAGTCATAATATTTCTTACTGGGCTAGTTGAGCTCATCCTTTTGCTTTCATTGTTCTCTTCTGAAAATGAGAGCGTAGCCTGGACTAGTCGGGGAATGGAGTAATGGTCCGATAGTAGTCCTCACTATTCTATAAAATAGTGTGATAATAAATGTAATGAGGAATCCATTGAGTGTGGATATTGTCTAGATGACAATATATGTATTAAAACTCGTAGCATATGTTTTGTTGTATTTTACACGACAGTTGTATAATTAAGTTTTTATTTGTATTTTGTACCATGTATTTGGCGACTCAAGATAGGTGATG
Organism: Panax notoginseng; assembly: GCA_016801055.1. Lineage (NCBI taxonomy): Eukaryota > Viridiplantae > Streptophyta > Magnoliopsida > Apiales > Araliaceae > Panax > Panax notoginseng. The sequence goes on from CM029018.1 coordinate 18,453,619, forward strand.
TATACCTGTTTTGGGGGCGTCACAGGAACCGACTGGAAACCTTTCCTTACGCAAAAATACCATAACTTGATCACCCCCTTCAAACAACTTCAAATGCCTCTTGGCACCAGCTACGAACTTATACTTCACATTCTTCTCCTCTAACTTAGCTTTCACTTCGGTCTGAATATCTCGAACTTGCTCAGCCAGGTTTTTAGTAGCAACACTGTTTCCAGCAACCTTGGGAAGACTTGCCAAGTCTAACGCATGTTTAGGAGATTGCCGATACACTAAAGTAAAAGGAGATTGACACGTATCAGTGTGAATAACATTATTATATGCGAACTCAGCTTGTGCCAATGCCACATCCCACTGCTTCGGTTTATCATCACAAATATTCCTAATCAAATTTCCTAGCATTCAGTTAAGATTTTCAGTCTGTCCATTCGTCTGCGGATGTACAGTGCTATTGAAATTCAAAGTAATATCCATTCATCGCCATAATGTGATCCAAAATTGGCTAAGGAACTTCAAATCTCTACCAGAAGAGATATATTGAGGAACTCCACGTAGACGAACCATTTCCCGAAAGAACAACTGAGCCATGTGGGACGCATCAGAGGTCTTCCGACAAGGAATGAAATATCCCATCTTAGAGAACTAATCAACCACAATAAACACAGAGTCCACTCCCCGTTGAGTCCGAGAGAGACCCAGAACAAAATCCATCGACAGATCCTCCCATATAGCACTCGGTACTGGCAGAGGCATATAAAGATCTGTGTTCTGAGTTTGACCCTTCGCAGTCTGACACACATAGCACTTGCAAATCAAGTTTCCTACATCACACTTCAGTTGAGGCCAATAATACCATCTGGATGCCATCTGTGCTGATAATTGAGTGATAACATCCACCTCTAACAAACCTGCAACTTTGGGCTGTGGCATCCTGGCTGTAGGATTTTGGAAATCATTAGCTGCCATCATCTCAATAAGATTATAGGCCTCTTCATAGCTCTTCGCCCATAAAGCTCCTCCTGCAGCTGCATCTACAATAGGCCTGGACTGCCATCCCAATCCATTATAAAATGTGTTGATAACCATCTAATCCGGTATGCCATGGTGTGGACACTTCCTTAGCATTTCCTTATATCTCTCCCAGGCTTCATATAATGATTCACCTTGTTGCTACTCAAACTGGGAAATTGATGTCCTCATCTTTGCAGTCTTAGCCATTGGGAAAAACAAGGCTAAGAATTTCTGAGCTAGGTCCTCCCATGTGGTAATAGATCCCGAAGGTAAAGAGTGAAGCCAACTTCTAGCTTTATCTCGCAGTGAAAATGGAAATAGTCTAAGTCTGATTGCATCCTCTGTCACCCCTGTTGTATCTGAAGGTATCACATATTTCAATGAAACTCAACAAGTGTTCATTTGGATCGTCTGTAGCAGCACCCCCAAACTGTACCGAATTCTGCACCATTTGAATAGTGCCCGGCTTAATCTCGAAGGTGTTGGCTGCTATCGCTGGTCTGGCTATAATTGACTGCAATCCATTAATATTCGACATCGAATAATCTCTTAAAGCCCTGTGCTCCTCCCTTTGCTCTTCTCTTTGTTTTGCAGCTGCCATATTAGATGTTATGATCTCTAACTCTGCTTGTATATTTCTACATGCTCTTGATTTCCAACCCCTGTCGTTGATGTTGTCTTGTAAAGGTGTTAACTCAGAATTGGAGGATCGAGTGTGCATATACTATATACAAGTGCCTGAAACAAAAACAAAAAATTGAAATGAGACAAGATTAGAATTGTCTAAGTCATACAATTTAGCTTAAAATTGATGATAATAATTAAACTAAACGCCTTTCCCCGGCAACGGCGCCAAAAACTTGTTACCTCCTTTTTAGTCTTATTAAAAGGACTCTAACTCATGCAAGTATACATGGGTCAACAAGTAGTACAGAGTAAGAAAAGTATTGATCCATAGAGAAAGGTTTTAAAATCTAAATTATCATACACCAATTGTATCACTATATTTTATATGCTTAAACGAATAACTCACAATTGCAATTAATTCTAAAATCAATTAGTAATTAAAAACACAATTCTATTTTAATGAAATCAAATTTGGAATTAATGGGACTCTAACTTCATTTCATATTTCATCTAAATATTACCACCATCATGCAAGATTATACAAATATCATGAAAAATTAGCCAAGAGCACAAACTTAGACATAACCATTTTTCAATGTATTATGACTTGCTTACATAACCTCCGTATGCAATAGAAAACATGTAATCATCAATAAAACCAAAATCACTATATTTCTATATGAAATTGCAGCAATATTGAATTGAAGCACAAGCTCTTATATTACTACACACGGTGAAACAGTATATTTCTATCTGGTTCACGAAATATAAAGTTAAACATTTCAGCCTCATAAATGCATGCTATCATGATTACAACCATACTCACATGTCAATTTTCAATTCCATATAAGCATATAAAATGAATGGTGATCAGACATTCATGCAATACAATCAATCATAATAGATATTCTAATGATAATTTGATAAATTAAGCAATCAAGCAAATGATTATAGACTACATATCAAAATCCGTTAGAATCCCATAATGGAATTTAGTTCATTTCTGAACCGAAAGCCATTATGGGATTATAGTAACACATGGAAAATAATAAAGCAATTCAAAGAGAAGATAGAATTGATCAAACCCAATTGCAGATTATGTTCCAAAGTGCCGTTTAAATCTCCAATAAATTCCAGCAAAATGAAATGACTAATTATTTCAATTAATGAATTCAAGAGAAGATGTAGAAAATCTTAAGTTTATGCTCAAATCCTCTCTAGAATTAATTCAAAGCTTCTAACCCTAATTACTTTTTTATGAAAAGCTAATAAAAATAATAATTAACCACGTCTGGTACCAACCAGAATAGTTTAGATAAGCTCAAGTGCTTCAAATTTCAAATTTCAAATTAAGTCAAATAACAACTTTGGATGACTCGCGCGGCCGCGCGAGGTCCCAATACATAACGGGCGCGGGCGCACGTGTATGCGATTTTAACTTCTGCAGACTGATGGCGCGGGCGCGCGAAATCTAGCTTGTTCAGCCGCGCAACTTCTGTGTTCTGCATACTTGTGTTCTGCTGCTTGTTTCTTGTTCCTCCATCACTGCTCAGTTCCTTATCTACACTCGTTTCACATGCCATGCCTTCGCTAGTCTCATGCCACCTACCAATGCCGAGCTATGCCATTTCCTGCATTTTTATACCATAGGAGTTCTAATTACAAGTAATGCAAAATAAACACAAAATGCAATTAAAAACATACTAAAATCTACTTGAGATGAGCATAATTCTCGTGAATTGATATTTAATAAGTAGGTATAAAACCTACTTATCAAATACCCCCAAGCTTAAACTATTGCTTGCCCTCAAGCAATGCATACGACATTAAACACTAAAAATGTAATTGCATGCTATGCAACTAGATTACGATGCAAATGAGTCCCACATTTTCCAGCTAGAATAGTATTTCAGTCCAATATGCCTCAGCGAATTATCCAGATTCGAGAATAAAAAATCAAACTAAGCTATAGACATAATATCATACACTCAAATAACCCATACATTCTATAAAGATGATGTGTGTGTGTGTTGTGTTCACTAAAACTTGATTAAAGCAAAGAATTTACATGTTAAACTGCTTAAAACAGAAAATTGCAGTCTAAATAGAGATCCATGTATACTCATGTAACAAAAATTATTCTAACATATCAATACAAACTAAGGTTCAACAATGGGTTTAAACTGCTTTATTTTTACTCACGAGGGCGATTTTCGCTCTTTCCCGCGGTGTTTATTGCTCTATATATATATATATACATGACCGTGCAATGCCTCATTCCATTAGGCTAACAGTGCTACCCCTTAGCGAGCTTTTAACCAACGACTCCCAGACCATAAAAGACCTTAGGACGCTAGGTGTTAAGACACCCCTACGGGCGTACTTGCTCAAGTAACAAAGGCCCCGAAATAAAACTAGTCATATGTGTGTGTGTTTTTAATAATAATAATAAGCATACACATGTGTTCCCAAAGCTTGATTATCAATGTTTTCATAGTTTCAGTCCATTTTCCACACAATTCTATTTTTAAAAACCACATTTTCTATCAAGCAATAAAACACATAACCCTTATGCCTACAAGTATTTGTGAACACGTCAGTGCAAACCGAAAACATCTAAACAATACCATGGATTACATCATGTAAAACACTATATCTAAGCTTATGTTATCCATTAAACTCAACAATCCTTCAAGATTCAAATTCTTTATTGGCTATACATAAATTCCACATAACTAGAAATACGAGACATGCAACTAAACATATACTAACACATATCACCATGACTAAAAACAGAAAAATTTTCTGCAATTATTAACTAACACATAAACATGCAAACTAAACATGCAAAATTAAAATTTAAACTAACATGCAAACACTACATGCAACTACCTACTACCCAATACCCCCAAACTTAATATATTCATTGTCCCAATGAATGAAGGTATAGGGTTAGAAGAACTCCCATACTGATCAGCAGCACCACCTTCGTTGGGTGGTGAATCTGGTAGTGGAAATGGCACGGTTGTCCCAAATTGTGGCCACTCGAGCATAGTACCCTGCTGTGCAAATGCCTCTGCTAGCGACCTCGTTAACCCCGTAGCAAATGCTGCAAAATTATCGTACATAGTGTCGACCTTCCTCTCTAACCTTCGGAGATGTCGATCGTCAATAGTACCAGTGGCTTGAGTTGATGTGCCTGCTTCATTTACCCCTGATGGCTGCTGTGATGGCGCAGATGATGCGGGAGGAAGGATGAAACCCTTACCCCTTGGGTGTGGGGTACCCCCTGCCCAATCTTCGAATTTTACTATAGTGGCGTGGCTGATATCCTGACTTGGGAATTATAGCTGCTCATCAGACCACCTAACTCCTGCTTTAGCACACAAATGAGCCACAATCGAGGCATGTGGTATACTTCCCGTAGTGCTCCCCCGTATATAACGAAACATATTTTGATTGATTAGATGACCAATATCATTGTATTTCCCTTTAACAATTCCCCAAAGAATGATGGCTCTCTCAGTTGTAATCTCATGTTAATGAGATGACGGCATGAATTTTGTACAAATAAAGAGATTCCAAGCCTTAGCATAACGGTTGAGAGTGGAAGCTGGAAGGTCTTAGGCTGATTAGTGCCGGGCGTGGAAGTCCATTGTGTACCCGATATACATAAATTAGTGATAACCTCATCTAAATCTGTCTCCAGTCGTTCTGCCTCAACCCAATTTATACGTCCAGTTGGAGGGTCAGGTAAATTGAAGACGCCACGAATTGCCCTAGGTCGATAATCCACTTGAACCCCTCGAATGAAAGAAAATCCATTCATTGTCTCCTTTGTATTTGCATAAAACTCCCTTACAATGGCCATAGGTGCAGCCATTGGTGTAGAGCAAACTCCATGCCAACATTTTTCCTTGATCATCTGCACCAATTGCCCATCTTGTGCCTCTGGCTTAAACCCTCTTTCTAGAACAAACGACTTTGCTACAATACGATAATACTCTATCTGTGCATCTAGACTGACTAATTTGGAGAAGTCCACATTGTCACCACTTTGACTACTGTTAGATGATGACTCAGGAGTGCAAAAGCGAGCACGTTTTGGTCCCATTTCTCTGAATGAAGAAGAAGAAAACTAGCTTAATATAATCGTGAGTGATATATTCACTGCACACAGAACCCCCAAACTTATATTGCATAAACCCACTGAAGCTCTAGTTTTATCAGTGTAGATGTTGAACGTGTGTAGGAGAACTGATGTGATAAACACACAGTGGAGATGAGACGTTACACCTTCAATTTGGAACGGTTTGGAAAGGAAGAGTTGTGCGTGTTGTGGAGAACAAGGAAATACGTTCTCTATTATTTCAAATGATGGAAGATATGGGGCAAGACACGTCTTTAAAACCCAAAAATAATTTTCAAAATCCGGTGTCGAGAGCGGCCGCACGGTTTCTGAATAGGGACATGGCGCAGGCGCGCGATTACTTTTTTTGCACAAACATGCAGCGCGGGTGCGCGGTTTCTCAAGGCTTTCATGGCGCGGCCGCGCGACCCTGCATCCTGCAATGTCAATCTGCATCCAAATACATCAAAACAGTGATGACTTCATTCCAATACACCTGCATAAACACCAATTAACAATATCAAAGCATGAATGACTGAATAAATTAGAACGACTATCTTATCACCATACGTTCTATGCTATGCTCAAACATAATCATATGCAAATTCAGCTCTCATGATATTTATGCAAAATTAATCAAACTAACACAACTAAGTATGAAAATGAACTAACAAAAACAATCTAAACAGAATAAACAAAAGATAAAGATAGAAATAATGGGTTGCCTCCCATCAAGCGCTAAGTTATAGTCAATTAGCTTGACTGTCTCTGACTTTTCATGTTGAAGAGAGCATTGAGGTTACTTTTTGTCTGTCTACCTTGGCACCAAAATAATGCTTTAGCCGCTATCCATTCACTTTAAACGGCTTGTCCGGGAACTTGTCGAACACTTCTACTACACCATGTGGGAAAACTGTCTTTCACTGTGAATGGCCCTGACCACCTTGATTTGAGCTTCCCGAGAAAAAGTTTTAGTCTGGAATTAAACAGCAAAACTCTTTGTCCAGGCTCATATACTCTTTCTATGATCTTGCGATCATGCCATTGAGTTGGAGTAGGCGTTTTTCTCTTGCAGCCTTTAAATCAAAATTAAGCTTCCGAATTGCCCAATATACCTTATGCTCAAGCTCCATAGAAAGGTGACAGGCTTTGCCATAAACTAGCTGAAAAGGTGACATGCCCAACAGAGTTTTATACGCAGTTTTATATGCTTATACAGCATCATCAAGCTTTAATGACCAATCCTTTCTTGTGGGGTTCACAACTTTTTCCAGAATTTTCTTGACTTCACGATTTAAAACCTCTGCTTGGCTATTAGTTTGAGGATGATAAGCTGCAACAATGCGATGATTCACCCCATACTTGCCCAACAAAGCTGTTAACTGCCTATTATAAAAATGATTGCCCTCATCACTAATGATAGCCCTTGGAGTCCCAAACTTCGTGAAAATACTCCTCTGTAAAAACCTTAGGACCACTTTGGCATCATTCGTTGGAAGAGCTGCCACTTCCACCCACTTTGACACATAATCAACTGCTAACAAAATGTACAGATTTTCATATGAAGAAACGAAAGGGCCCATGAAGTCTATCCCACCAAACATAAAAAATTTCCACCTCGAGGATCGTGTTCAATGGCATTTCATTCCTTTTCGAAATGTTCCCGACTCTTTGAGATATGTCACATCTCTGGATGAAACTATAAGCATCCTTGAAAATTGTTGGCCAGTAAAATCCTGCTTGTAACACTCTAGCCGCTGTTCGCTCTCCACTATAGTGACCACCATATAAAGAAGCATGGCAATCCTGCAAAATCCCCTCAGTCTCACTATATGGGATACATCTTCTTATCATCTGATCAGCACATTGCTTGAACAAATATGGTTCCTTTCATATAAACCACTTCACATCATACAAAAATTTCTTCTTCTGATATCCAACTAAGTCAAAAGGAAGCATCATGCTTACCAAGTAGTTCGCATAATCTGCAAACCATGGCACTTCCCCTTTTACCACAAATAACTGTTCATCTGGAAAGGATTCATTAATTACAATCTTGTCATCTACCTCCCTTCCCGGATTCTCCAGTCAAGATAAGTGGTCCGCTACTTGGTTCTCAGTTCCCTTCCTGTCCTTAATCTCTAAATCAAATTCTTGTAATAGTAGTATCCGTCTGATCAAACGAGGCTTTGCATCCTTCTTTGCCACTAAGTCTCGAATTACCGCATGATCCATGTACATTATCACCTTTTTACCAATCAGATACGATCTAAACTTGTCAAAAGTATACACAACTGCCAGTAATTCCTTCTTTGTGGTAGTATAGTTCAACTGTGCATCAGTAAGGGTCTTGCTTGCATAGTATATTACATGAAAAATCTTTTCCTTCCGCTGACCCAAAACAACCCCCACAACATAATCACTGGCATCACACATCAATTCGAATGATAGGTCCCAATCCGGTGATGTAATTACTGGTGCTAAAGTTAACCTCCTCTTAAAATGCTCAAATGTAGACACGCAATCCTCGTCAAACTTGAACTGTGCATCCTTCTCCAATAAACTGTAAAGTGGTTTAGTTATCTTGGAGAAGTCTTTAATGAACCTGCGGTAAAAGCCTGCATGTCCTAGAAAACTTCGAACACCTTTTACTGAAATTGGTGGCGAAAAATTCTCAATAGTTTCTAATTTAGCTTTGTCCACCTCAAGTCCCTTCTTCGATACCTTATGTCCCAGAATTATTCCTTCTTGTACCATAAAATGGCACTTTTCCCAATTCAATACCAAGTCTGTCTCAACACATCTTCTTAAAACCATCACCAAATTTTCAAGACATAAATCAAAAGAATCCCAAAATACTGAAAAATCATCCATAAATACCTCCACATTTTGCTCTACCATATCTGAAAAGATAGCCATCATACACCTCTAAAAAGTGGCTGGGGCATTACAAAGACCAAAAGACATCCGTCTGAAAGCGAAAGTACCATATGGACATGTAAAGGTTGTCTTTTCTTGGTCCTCTGGAGCTATAACAATCTGATTGTAGCCTGAATACCCGTCCAGAAGACAATAGAACTCATGCCCTGCTAGTCTGTCCAACATCTGATCGGTAAACGACAGTGGGAAGTGATCTTTCCTTGTAGCTTTATTAAGCCTGCGGTAATCCATGCAGACTCTCCACCCCGTCACTGTTCTTGTCGGAATCAACTCATTGTTCTCATTAGAAATCACGGTCATACTACCTTTCTTCGGTACACACTGTACCGGGCTCACCCATGAACTATCTAAAATTGGATATATAATGCATGCATCTAGCCATTTTAACACTTCCTTCTTTACCACTTCCTTCATGATCGGATTAAGTCTTCTTTGATATTCCACTTAAGGCTTGCTATCATCTTCCAGGAGGATCTTGTATATACAGAAAGATGGGCTGTGTAAGACCCCAACTTATTAATGAATAAAATCAAATTTTCTCTAAATATTATTGTGAATAATAAGGGGTTAATTTGATATAATACTTTGGTTATGGGTGAAATGTGCAAATTTTACAAAATAAGCAAGTGGTTATAAAATATTTATTTTTGGTCGGTGAATATTCGGTTGGTCGTGGAATATTCTTGCTGTCGGGGAATATTCGTACGACGACGCAGCCTTGTGTGGGCCCCATAACGGAAAGCGATTGGATGAAGAAAACGACAAGTATAAGTTATTTATAAATAACGGCGTAGTTGTTACCGTTAATACTGTTGGAATACCCGGTGGTTAAAATACAGTAGCACACGGTATTGCACCAATTATTGATTCTTACGTAAGAAGGCACTACTCAATAATTGTTACAGTAGTTATTATTCAATATTTTATTTTATTGATTCAATAATTGCTGCGTTGATATTTTATATTATTGTTGTTTCAATAATTGTTGCTGCACAGTATTTTCATTTATCAGATCAATAATTCATATTATTTGAATAATATTATTAGATAACATTATTGGCAATGTCTAGAAAGTTCTGTCTAAGGAGAGGTTTGGTCATCTAATTGCGCGCCAGTAAGGAGAAATCCTTATTGGAAAGCCCCCTCTTTCCTGGGAACGGCCTGGTTGTCATAAATGTGATTCTGTAATATTATTTGTGAATAATTAATTATTGATTCATATGATAAGGAAATATTTATTTTATGTGGATATAAATGAGGGATATATTTTTGTGGTTAAAAATGAAGGAGTTAATGTTGAGGTTTTTGTCAGTATTTTTGTCGGAATGGAGGTATTAAAAATCAGGGTTTTTGAGATAGTTTGCGGGGGTTATAATTTTTAATCCGACCGTTGGATCGTGGTAATTTTTGGATATGTTATACATATATAAGTTGAGTATATGTCCACAAATTTTGAACCGTTAAAAATGAACGTATGATTTATTACGAATTTTACAAGATGACTGGTTCAGAAATTGTTGAATTTTCGGAGTTTATCATTTTGGTGGAAAATTCTAGAATTGGTGGGCCCCACTTGTGGTTGGTGAAGAAATGTGCTGAATTATATTTCAAATGTGGTGGGTGGGAATAGTAGCAGGTAAAGCCATCAGGTTGCAGGTCAAACCTACCAAAATTTTCCTATAAATAGAGGGCTAAGTTAGAATTGAAAATCACACCAGAAACAAGTTTTCTCTCTTTCTCTCTCTAGATTATTGAGTGTATTTTGTGAGTATTTAGATACTTTGAGAGTTTCTATTCATCAGAGCAAGTTTCTTTCAGCCTTATACCGGTATTCCGACCAGAAGTACTGATATTTTGAGGTAAGGGATATTATTTTCTTCTTAATGATATTATTTTCTTCAATATCATTATGCTGAAATATTGATATGAGTTTTTATCAAATTTGGAACTTTTTGTGTCGGGGGTTACTATTCACGTATACGGCACTATTCACGAATACGGCACTATTCACCGAAAAATAAAATTTTCCCTTTTTGTCCAAGATGTCTATTATGGTTACTATCTTTGATTGTATCCATGTTTTGATCTTTATTTTTGAATTCTGCTTCACAATTGATTATTATGAAGTATTATTGATCTTGGATAAACTGTTATACGAATCCCTACTATTTGTCCTTCTGTCTCATTGGATTCGTTCTCTTTAAGATATTTTTCATCATCCTCAGTCCTAAATGATGATATTACTGAATATCTTTGGCCTGTAGTGCAAAGATGTATAATTACTTGATGAATATCTTTGGCCTGTAGTGCAAAGATGAACAGGTGTTGAGATGAACATGACCGACTGATGATACAAATGAATATCTTTGGCCTGTAGTGCAAAGATGAATATTTGGTTAAAGATGATTATTAATTGATGTTACAGGGATAAAATATTGATGATGGACTTTTAAATCTTAGAAGATAGTAGAATTCTTTCTCTACTTGACTCTTCTAATGGTTTGCTGTTTCCGCTGCAGTTGTTGATCTAAAACTTGTTGTCGATTATATTTTATCAGATTTTTCCCTGTTGAAGACTAACGATAATTTGTTGTATATTATCTTAGTCATAATATTCTTTACTGGGCTAGTTGAGCTCACCCTTTTCCTTTTTGTTCCATTTTTCTTCTCAGGAGGTGAGAACATAGCAGGATCTAGTCGGGGTATGGAGTGATGGTTCTAGAAAGATGTATTAGCAGTCCTCACTATTTCTGTAAAATAGTGTTTGAATAATTGTAATGAGGATTTATTTGAGTGTGGATATTGTCTAGAAGACAATATTTGTATTTAAACTCACAGTATGTGTTGTCGTATTTTGCACGACAATTGTATTATTGAAGTTGTAGTTTGCTTTCTGTACCATGTATTTGGCGACTCAGAATGGGTGTTGTATACCTATTCTGGGGGCGTCACAGTTGGTATCAGAGCTTAGGGATATGATCCCTGGCTGAGATGTGAGACAAGAACTAGGAGGGGAGAGACGGGGAATTCCTTCGCTAGTATGACCTGACTAAGTTTATTTGGTGTTTATTTGGTCGGTCAGAGTATAGGGATAATATATGACATGACTATTAACCCTTGTTTTATGGCAGTATTTAAGAATGGCAGCTGAGAACGTTAATAATGGAGTAAATCAGACCGTGGAGACACCTTTGATCACTACCCAGGGGAACGTGCAACAGGAAGGCAATATTCCTCCTGTAAACAACGTTACCGAGCAAACGATGAATGATGGAATGTTTAGGAGCTTTTTGCAGTTCATGCAAAATCAGACGAGGGAGACTCGTGTGCAGAATACGGGTGGAAATGATAACAACGCGCGGTTTGTCACAGCTAAGCAGTTCAAAGAATTGGGACCACCAGAATTTAAGGGAAAGCCGGATCCGATCATGGCGGAAACGTGGGTCAAGCAAATTACCAAGATATTTGATGTCTTGGGATGCACGGAGGAACAGAAGGTTCCATTCGCCACATTTATGTTCCGCGGTGAGGCAGACTACTGGTGGGAGTCTGTGAAGCGTACCCAGCCTGACGCACTCAACATGTCCTGGGAAACATTTCAAAAACTGTTCAATGACAAGTACTTTCCTGAAAGTATTCGTCATATGAAGGAGGTTGAGTTTATTAGACTGGAACAAAACAACATGACGGTGTCCCAGTACGAGGCGAAGTTTGCAGAGTTATCCAGGTTTGCACCTCATTTGGTCGAAAATGAGGAACGAATGACAAGGATGTTTCTGAGAGGTCTAAAACCCGAGATTCGGCAATATCTTATCTCTCATAAATTTTCTTTATATTCAGATGTTGTAAACAGGGCTCAATTATTAGAGCGAGATAATGAGTATGTGCAACCGAGGGACCACAACCAGGGTCATACCGGTGGCGGCAGTCATCGAAGCAATGAAAACCAGCAGGGAGGAAAACATTCGGACAAAAGCGGTAACCACTCTGGTGGTAATCGTGGTCGTGATAATAGAAGGAGCGAGTCGGGAGGAGATTTCAAGAAGAGAAGGTACAACAATGATAACGTGAAGACGTCAGCACAAACATCAACTGTTTCTAGGGGAGGAGAACGACCACCGGTCGTATGTTACAAATGTGGAAAAGAGGGACATATCAGCCCAAACTGCCCACAACAATCCAAGGTATGTTATAACTGTGGAAAGGAAGGTCATATAGCTCGAGAGTGTTCTGTAGCAAAACCAAGTTCAGCGGGGATGGTGACTCCAAAAGTTATCCCGGATAAGTCGAAATCAGCGGTTCCTGGAAGGGCGTTTGTCGTTACTGGCCAAAACGCGAGAAACCCGAACGAGGTGATCACGGGTAAGCTAATCTTGAATTCTTGCGAAGTTTATACTTTACTAGATACCGGTTCTACCCATTCTTTTATCTCTCCTGCTTGTGCTCAACGTTTAAACTTGACTCCGGAGAAATTGGACTTTAACTTATCTGTTGAAACTCCGTTGGGTGAAACCTTCGTTACATCTACAGTTTATAAATCTTGCATGATCCAAGTTGGCACTATCACATTACCTGTTGATCTTATCTCTTTAAAGATACTTGCTTTTGATGTGATTTTAGGAATTGATTGGTTAACCACTCATCATGCTAAAATTGATTGTTTTCGTAAGGTTGTTAGTTTTCATATTCCTAACCAACCTGTCATACGAATTCAAACTACTAAACCACTAAAATCAGTCACTGTCATATCAAGCCACAAAGCTATTCGTTTATTGAAAAACGGATGTCAAGCTTTCTTAGCCCATGTTATGGATTTGAACAAAGACAAGTCAGATTTGAATAATATTTCTATTGTTAGAGAATTTTCCGATGTATTTCCTGAAGAACTTCCCGGTCTACCCCCGGAACGAGAAATTGAATTCTTTATTGACCTTGAACCCGGTACAAAGCCCATTTCTAAAACCCCATATCGAATGGCTCCTATTGAACTTCAGGAGTTAAAAGTCCAACTACAGGAGTTGTTGGACATCGGTTTTATTCGTCCTAGTACGTCTCCTTGGGGTGCTCCTGTTTTATTCGTAAAGAAGAAAGACGGGAGTATGCGACTTTGTATTGACTATCGAGAATTGAACCATGTCACCATCAAGAATAGGTATCCGCTACCTCGCATTGATGACCTGTTTGACCAGTTGCAAGGAGCACAATTCTTTTCAAAGATCGATCTTCGTTCTGGATATCATCAGCTGAAGATTAAAACTGAGGATATTCCAAAGACTGCCTTCAGAACTCGGTACGGGCATTATGAATTCTTAGTAATGTCTTTTGGATTGACTAATGCTCCTGCTGCCTTCATGGATATGATGAACCGTGTATTCAAAGAATATTTGGATCAGTTCGTTGTTGTCTTTATTGATGACATCCTCATCTATTCCAAAAGCCGTGAAGATCATGAGCGCCATTTGAAGCTGGTACTGCAAAGGCTTCGTGAAAACAAGCTATATGCCAAACTGAAGAAATGCGAGTTCTGGCTTGAGGAAGTAGCATTCCTTGGGCACGTGGTGTCAAAACATGGAGTATCTGTCGACCCGGCGAAGATTGAAGCCATACAAAGTTGGGAGCAACCGAAGTCGGTAACCGAAGTACGTAGCTTTCTGGGCTTAGCTGGTTATTATCGGAGATTTGTGGAAGGATTTTCTCGAATCGCTACTCCGTTAACTCAGCTGACTCGGAAAGATACAAAATTCGTATGGAGTGAGGAATGCGAGAAGAGTTTCCAAGAACTCAAGAGGAGACTCATTTCGGCACCTGTTTTGACAATACCATCTGGTTCGGATGGATTTGTTATCTACAGCGATGCTTCAGGCAAAGGGTTAGGATGTGTTCTCATGCAACATGGGAAAGTCATAGCCTATGCCTCACGACAACTCAAAGAATATGAGAGGAATTATCCTACTCATGATTTGGAGTTGGCAGCAGTCGTTTTTGCGTTGAAGATCTGGAGACACTACCTGTATGGGGAGAAAGTGGAGATCTATACAGATCATAAAAGCCTCAAATATTTCTTCACCCAAAAGGAACTCAACATGCGGCAACGACGTTGGCTTGAGCTGTTGAAAGATTACGATCATACCATCCAATACCATCCTGGAAAAGCAAACGTAGTAGCTGACGCATTGAGTAGAAGATCATATGCGGGTACGAGTGCAATGTTTTTAACACAAAGGGTATGACTTGCAAAGGATGGAGATAGAGATGAAGGCTCCAAGTACCCACATGATGATATCAAATATACGAGTAGAACCGACTTTAATCGATAAAGTTAAAGCTGCTCAAGCTACGGATATAGAGCTGATGCGTATGAAGAAGAAAGTGCAAGAAGGTGCTATTCCAGAAGCAAGAATCGATGAAGAAGGAATACTTCGAGTCAACTCCAGACTTTGTGTTCCTAACGATTTTGACTTGAAGCATAGAATAATGATGGAGGCACACAACACACCGTTTGCAATCCATCCTGGGAGTACCAAAATGTATCACGATCTTCGACATACATTTTGGTGGAGCAATATGAAAAGAGAGATCGCGGAGTTTATCTCGAGATGTTTAACTTGTCAACGTGTAAAAGCGGAGCATCAAGTACCAAAGGGTCCATTGCAACCACTTGAGATTCCGAAATGGAAGTGGGAACACATTACTATGGATTTTGTTACAGGTCTTCCCAAGGTTTCTCAAGGCATAGATGCGATTTGGGTTATTGTTGATAGATTAACCAAGTCCGCTCATTTCTTGCCGATACGTGAGACTTATTCCCTTGAACGTCTTGCTAGTATGTACGTGAACGAGATTGTGAGATTGCATGGCATGCCAGTATCCATAGTTTCGGATCGTGACCCAAGATTCACTTCACGATTTTGGGTTAGCTTGCAGAAAGCTATGGGCACGGATTTACGATTCAGTTCAGCATACCATCCTCAAACGGACGGACAATCAGAGAGGACTATTCAAACTCTTGAAGATCTATTAAGACTTTGTGTCTTAGATCTCAAAGGGAGTTGGGATAAGTACCTACCATTGGTGGAATTCTCCTACAACAACAGTTATCAGGCGAGCATAGGTATGGCTCCATTTGAGGCGTTGTATGGAAGAAAATGTCGTTCTCCAGTATGCTGGGACGAGGTGGGTGAAGCAACATTGTTGGGACCAGAATTGGTACGCATTACTACAGAGAAGATCCAAACGATTCGACAACGTATACAAACGGCACAGGATCGACAAAAGAGTTATGCGGATCTTCATCGGAAGGACGTGGAATTTAATATTGGGGATCATGTATTGTTACGTGTTGCACCATGGAAGGGAGTTACAAGATTTGGGAAGAGAGGAAAGCTCAATCCAAGATTTGTTGGTCCATTTGAGATTCTTGAGCGAATAGGAAATGTGGCATATAGACTCGCATTACCTCCAAGCATGTCTCGTGTTCATAATGTTTTTCACATATCTATGCTTCGTAAATATGTTAAAGACCCGAACCACATTATTGAGTTAGAACCAGACGAGATAGCTGAAGATTTAACGTACGAGGAGGTACCTGTTAAGATCTTGGATAGGAAAGAGCATGTCCTACGCACGAAGGTTATACCACAAGTTAAGGTTTTGTGGAGAAACCATGCTATTGAAGAAATGACCTGGGAGTTGGAATCAGAAATGAAAGCGAGGTATCCTCACCTTTTTGAAACATCAGGTACGTACGTCAATTTCGAGGACGAAATTTCATAAGGAGGGGAGGTTGTAAGACCCCAACTTATTAATGAATAAAATCAAATTTTCTCTAAATATTATTGTGAATAATAAGGGGTTAATTTGATATAATACTTTGGTTATGGGTGAAATGTGCAAATTTTGCAAAATAAGCAAGTGGTTATAAAATATTTATTTTTGGTCGGTGAATATTCGGTTGGTCGTGGAATATTCTTGCTGTCGGGGAATATTCGTACGACGACGCAGCCTTGTGTGGGCCCCATAACGGAAAGCGATTGGATGAAGAAAACGACAAGTATAAGTTGTTTATAAATAACGGCGTAGTTGTTACCGTTAATACTGTTGGAATACCCGGTGGTTAAAATACAGTAGCACACGGTATTGCACCAATTATTGATTCTTACGTAAGAAGGCACTACTCAATAATTGTTACAGTAGTTATTATTCAATATTTTATTTTATTGATTCAATAATTGCTGCGTTGATATTTTATATTATTGTTGTTTCAATAATTGTTGCTGCACAGTATTTTCATTTATCAGATCAATAATTCATATTATTTGAATAATATTATTAGATAACATTATTGGCAATGTCTAGAAAGTTCTGTCTAAGGAGAGGTTTGGTCATCTAATTGCGCGCCAGTAAGGAGAAATCCTTATTGGAAAGCCCCCTCTTTCCTGGGAACGGCCTGGTTGTCATAAATGTGATTCTGTAATATTATTTGTGAATAATTAATTATTGATTCATATGATAAGGAAATATTTATTTTATGTGGATATAAATGAGGGATATATTTTTGTGGTTAAAAATGAAGGAGTTAATGTTGAGGTTTTTGTCAGTATTTTTGTCGGAATGGAGGTATTAAAAATCAGGGTTTTTGAGATAGTTTGCGGGGGTTATAATTTTTAATCCGACCGTTGGATCGTGGTAATTTTTGGATATGTTATACATATATAAGTTGAGTATATGTCCACAAATTTTGAACCGTTAAAAATGAACGTATGATTTATTACGAATTTTACAAGATGACTGGTTCAGAAATTGTTGAATTTTCGGAGTTTATCATTTTGGTGGAAAATTCTAGAATTGGTGGGCCCCACTTGTGGTTGGTGAAGAAATGTGCTGAATTATATTTCAAATGTGGTGGGTGGGAATAGTAGCAGGTAAAGCCATCAGGTTGCAGGTCAAACCTACCAAAATTTTCCTATAAATAGAGGGCTAAGTTAGAATTGAAAATCACACCAGAAACAAGTTTTCTCTCTTTCTCTCTCTAGATTATTGAGTGTATTTTGTGAGTATTTAGATACTTTGAGAGTTTCTATTCATCAGAGCAAGTTTCTTTCAGCCTTATACCGGTATTCCGACCAGAAGTACTGATATTTTGAGGTAAGGGATATTATTTTCTTCTTAATGATATTATTTTCTTCAATATCATTATGCTGAAAAATTGATATGAGTTTTTATCAAATTTGGAACTTTTTGTGTCGGGGGTTACTATTCACGTATACGGCACTATTCACGAATACGGCACTATTCACCGAAAAATAAAATTTTCCCTTTTTGTCCAAGATGTCTATTATGGTTACTATCTTTGATTGTATCCATGTTTTGATCTTTATTTTTGAATTCTGCTTCACAATTGATTATTATGAAGTATTATTGATCTTGGATAAACTGTTATACGAATCCCTACTATTTGTCCTTCTGTCTCATTGGATTCGTTCTCTTTAAGATATTTTTCATCATCCTCAGTCCTAAATGATGATATTACTGAATATCTTTGGCCTGTAGTGCAAAGATGTATAATTACTTGATGAATATCTTTGGCCTGTAGTGCAAAGATGAACAGGTGTTGAGATGAACATGACCGACTGATGATACAAATGAATATCTTTGGCCTGTAGTGCAAAGATGAATATTTGGTTAAAGATGATTATTAATTGATGTTACAGGGATAAAATATTGATGATGGACTTTTAAATCTTAGAAGATAGTAGAATTCTTTCTCTACTTGACTCTTCTAATGGTTTGCTGTTTCCGCTGCAGTTGTTGATCTAAAACTTGTTGTCGATTATATTTTATCAGATTTTTCCCTGTTGAAGACTAACGATAATTTGTTGTATATTATCTTAGTCATAATATTCTTTACTGGGCTAGTTGAGCTCACCCTTTTCCTTTTTGTTCCATTTTTCTTCTCAGGAGGTGAGAACATAGCAGGATCTAGTCGGGGTATGGAGTGATGGTTCTAGAAAGATGTATTAGCAGTCCTCACTATTTCTGTAAAATAGTGTTTGAATAATTGTAATGAGGATTTATTTGGGTGTGGATATTGTCTAGAAGACAATATTTGTATTTAAACTCACAGTATGTGTTGTCGTATTTTGCACGACAATTGTATTATTGAAGTTGTAGTTTGCTTTCTGTACCATGTATTTGGCGACTCAGAATGGGTGTTGTATACCTATTCTGGGGGCGTCACAGGCTGATCCCTTTTATATCTGCTATATTCCATCCAATAGCTGACTTGAATTCTCTAAGAACTCGTAGCTATTTTTCTTCCTGAAAAGATGTTAGTGCAGAAGAAATAATCACAGGTAATTTTGAGTTTTCATTTAAAAATGCATACCTCAAATGATCAGGAAGTGGTTTCAATTCAAGTTCTGAAGGTGTTTCAAGAGATGGTTTCAATTTTACTGATAACTCTCCCGCTTTCTTTAATGGCTCAACCGGAGTCTTGAATTTTCTAAATTGTGGAGTTGTATCAAGAAAATGCACAAATTCTTCAATCTCCTCATCATCTAATTTTGAATTTCCAGCAATAGCACTTCTCAATGGTTTATGATCCACCAAGCTCTCTACTTTATTATTTAGCACTTTGTCCAACAAATCAACCTTGAAGCATTCCTCTTCATCTGTTGAAAATTTCATTGTCTTGAATACGTTGAAAGTAACTTCCTGATCATGACCATGCATTGTGAGCTCCCCTTTCTGAACGTCTATCAAAGTTCTTCCTGTAGCTAAAAATAGTCTTCCAAGGATTATCGGTATACTCCTATCTTCTTCATAATCTAGAATGATGAAATCAGCCAGAAAGATGAATTTATACACTTTTACCAAAACATCTTCAACAATTTCCCGTGAATAAGTGATCGACCTGTCATCTAATTGTAACAAAATATTTGTCGGCCTCAGAGCCGACAATCCCAACTGATTGAATACTGACAAAGGGCATCAAATTAATACTTGCCCCAAGATCACACAAACATGTACTGAAGCTCATCTTTCCAATTGTGCATGGTATTGTGAAACTGTCCGAATTTTTTAGCTTTGGAGGTAATTTGCGTTGAAGCACTGCACTGCATTCCTCCGTCAAGGCCACTGTTTCAAGTTCTTCTAATCTCTTCTTCCTTGACAAGATACCCTTCATAAACTTTGCATAACTAGGCATCTGTTCCAATGCCTCAGTGAAAGGTATGTTAATCTGCAGCTTTTTGAATATATCCAAGAACTTACTAAACTGCTTGTCTTCCCTCTGCTTATGCAATCTCTGTGGATAAGGAACAGGAGGGTGAACTATTGGTATTTTATTCACGGGCTTCTCAAATGAACCTTCTTTATTCTTCTCTTCTTGCTGTTGTCCAGAATCTGCCTTATCCATTTTCTCCTCAGACAAGATTTCTTGACTGTGCGGCCGTGCGTCTTCCCTTTGCAAAAGTGGCGTGAACGCACCATGATGATTTTCTGCAACCTGCTTCCCAGACCTAAGTGTAATCGCTTGACATTGTTCCTTCCATTCTCTTTTTGGATTGGCCTCTGTTGTACTTGGCAATGAACCATGTGGTCTGTTGTTAAGCATGTTCGCCATCTGACCCATTTGAGTTTCCAAATTTTTAATAGCCACTACTTGGCTTTTAATCATCACTTCCATATTTTCCATGTACTTCATCATCATCTCCTCCATCTCTGACTTCTTTTCTTACGAAGGTGCAGGTGGTGTATGATGTTGTTGTTGAGAAAATCCAAGTGGATAAGGTTGCTCGGTGCAAACTGTTACTGAGCTAACTGTGACCAAATTGATTATGTGACTGAAACTGACTTTGTTTGTGACGTCCCCAAAATTAGGTATACATCACCCATCTTGGGTCGTCAGATACATAGTACAGAATACAAATACAACTTATTAATACAACTGTCGTGTACAATACGACAAAACATAAACTGTGAGTTTGAATACAAATATTATCTTCTAGAGAGTATTCATACTCAAAAGGAGTCCTCATTACATTTATTATCACACTATTACATAGAATAGTGAGGACTACTAACTAATACTATCATTCGGACCATCACTCCGTTTCCCGACTTGCCCCAGCTACGTTCTCATTTCCTGAAGAGAACAGTGAAAGAAAGGGTGAGCTCAACTAGCCTAGTAAGAAATATTATGACTAAGATAATGCAGAATAAATTATCATTAGCCTTCAACAATGTTAAACTGATAAAATATAATAGACATCAAGTTTAACTGCAGCGGAACAAGCAATCCATTAAAAGAGTCAAGTAGAAAATAAACTCTACTATCTTTTATGATTTAAAAGATTTTTCCACACTGTGATCGTTGGGACTCAGCTTAATAAAATAATTCACATCATCGAATCACCCCTGCACTACGGCCAAGGATATTCGTGTATTCATTAATGGTCATGATCATGCCAACAACTGTCCATCAATGCACTACGGGCCAATGAGGACTTTTACCACATCATTTGTAATATTACGGTCATGATTATACCGAATAATCCCTGGTCATAATCATACCAAGTCCATCTATGCACTACAGGCCACAGATGACTTTCAACATTTTATAAACATGAGGATGATGACAATGATATAAGAATTCAATAAAACAAGTTCAAGAATTAATTTATCAAAGAATTAACAACGTCCAAATTGTCAACATGATACTGCTTTGTAGAGTAAAATTCAAGAATGCTTAGAAGAATATTTTTATGAAAAGATACTGGATGAAACGCAATTATCAAGGATATTCCACAAATTTCATGGAGTATAGAAGTCAAAACTTAACCAACTGAGTATAATAAAGAATGGAATAACAAAAGAAATCACCATGCATGCGATAGATCGCACAGACAGGTTATTCCAACAGAATAATAAATACGGAACCAGGTCCGGCGTAAAACGCACAGACAGGATATTCCAACATAATAATAATAAAGACGGAACCAGGTCCGGTGTAAAACACACATACAGGATGTTCCAACAGAATAATAATAAAGACGGAACCAGGTCCGGTGTAAAACACACAGACAGGATGTTCCAACAGAATAATAATAAAGACGGAACCAGGTCCGGTGTAAAACACACAGACAGGATATTCCAACAGAATAATAGAAGAATGTCACCAAGTATAGGGTAGACCGCGTATACAGGTTATTCCAACAGAATAATAAGAAATGGAATAACAACAGTTCTCTTCATGAATAAGAAAGAATAACACCCCTTACCGTTTTAAAGAAGAGCTGAAATAAGGAAGTAGTTAAGTAGCAGAATACTCTTCTTCTCTCTCTCTATAGTTTCTTTCTATAGTTTCTCTCTCTAGAGTTCAGTGAATTCGTAAGAAATAATGAAGGAATGAGCTGCTATTTATAGAAAAATAGAATGCATAGTAACTAATCCATGAACGGTCCAGATTGATTACTTTAATCTGACGGTCCATATTTAAAGAAAAATTATTTAAATAAAATATAATATATTCTATTTATAGAATAACTTTAATAAAGTATTCTGTTTTATATAAAAAGATGTTTCTGTTTTATTACGTTAATAATACGAATAAAACAAAACGTCATTATCGCTAAATAATTCATATTATTAACTGACAATAATTGAATCAAACTGAGTGACTTCTCACATAAGCATTAATAATCAATACCGTGTGCTACTATGCAACCACACGTATTACTGTACTTTTACTACCGAGTAGTTCAACAGTATCAATGGTAAAACTTTCGTCATTATTTTTAATAAAATATTTTTGTCGTTTTCTCAATCCGACAATAATTCCGTTGTGGGGTCCACCAATGGTTGTGCCGTTGTACGAATATTCCCTGTTAAAATGAATATTCCCCGACCAATCGAATATTATATAACAACTTGCGTACTTTGCAAAATTTATAAATATTACCTACAACTATAACATTATATCAAATTTACTCTATAATATTCAAAAATAATATTTATAGAAAAATTCATCTTTATTTATAAAAGTTGGGGTCTTACAACCTCCCCTTCTTATGAAATTTGGCCCTCGAAATTAGGGTACGTACCTGGTATGTCGAAGAGGTAAGGATACCTTGATTTTATTTCAGATTCTAACTCCCAAGTCATTTCCTTAACATCGTGATTTCTCCACAAAACTTTGACTTGAGGTATAACCTTGGAACGTAGAATATGTTCCTTCTTATCCAAGATTTGAACAGGAACTTCTTCATACGTCAAATCCTCCGCTATTTCGTCCGGTTCTAACTCAATAATGTGGTTCGGGTCTTCCACATATTTACGTAACATGGCTATGTGAAAAATGTTATGAACACGAGACATACTTGGCGGTAAAGCGAGTCTATAAGCCACAGTTCCTACTCGATCGAGGATTAAAAATGGACTGATGAATAGAGGATTGAGCTTTTCTCTCTTTCCAAATCTCGTAACTCCTTTCCATGGAGCAACACGTAAGAACACATGATCTCCTATATCAAATTCCACGTCCTTTCGATGAAGATCAGCATAACTCTTTTGTCGATCTTGTGAGGTTTTTATACGTTGTCGGATCGTTTGAATCTTTTCTGTAGTCATACGTACCAACTCTGGTCCCAACAACTTTGCTTCACCCACCTCATCCCAGCATACTGGAGAACGACATTTTCTTCCATACAATGCTTCGAATGGAGCCATGCCAATACTTGCTTGATAACTGTTGTTGTAGGAAAACTCTACCAATGATAAGAACTTATCCCAACTTCCCTTGAAGTCAAGGACACAGAGTCTTAATAAATCTTCCAGAGTTTGAATAGTCCTCTCTGATTGTCCGTCCGTCTGAGGATGATATGCCGAACTAAATCGTAAATCCGCACCCATAGCTTTTTGTAAGCTAACCCAAAATTGTGAAGTGAATCTTGGGTCTCTGTCAGAAACTATGAATACTGGCATACCATGCAGTCTTACAATCTCGTTCATGTACATACGAGCAAGACGTTCAAGTGTATAAGTTTCTCGTATCGGTAAGAAATGAGCAGACTTGGTCAATCTATCAACAATGACCCAAATCGCATTTATACCTTGAGAAACCTTAGGAAGACCGGTAACTAAATCCATGGTAATGTGCTCCCACTTCCATTCTAGAATTTCAAGTGGTTGTAATGGACCTTTTGGCACTTGATGCTCCACTTTGACTCGTTAACAAGTTAGACACCTTAAGATAAACAGCGTTATCTCTCTCTTCATATTGCTCCACCAAAATGTATGACAAAGATCATGATTCATTTTGGTACTTCCAGGATGGATTGCAAACGGTGTGTTGTGTGCCTCCATCATGATTTCATACTTTAAATCAGGGTCGTTAGGAACACAAAGTCTGGAGTTGACTCGAAGTATTCCTTCTTCATCGATTCTTGCTTCCGGCATAGCACCTTCTTACACTTTCTTCCTCATACGCATCAGCTCCAGGTCTGTAGCTTGAGCAGCTTTAACTTTATCGATTAAAGTTGGTTCTACTCGTATATTCGCCATCATCACATGGGTCCCTGGAGTCTTTAACTCTATCTCCATCCTTTGCAAGTCACACAAAATGGGCCTTTGTATTGACAATATTGCACTCGTACTTGCATATGATCTTCTACTCAATGCGTCAGCTACCACGTTCGCTTTTCTAGGATGGTATTGAATGGTATGATCATAATCTTTCAATAGTTTAAGCCAACGTCGTTGTCGCATGTTGAGTTCCTTTTGAGTGAAGAAATATTTGAGGCTTTTATGATCCGTAAAGATCTCCACCTTCTCCCCATACAAGTAATGCCTCCAAATTTTAAGTGCAAAGACAACAGCTGCCAACTCTAGATCATGAGTAGGATAATTCCTCTCATATTCCTTGAGTTGTCTTGATGTATAGGCTATGACTTTTCCATGTTTCATGAGAACGCATCCCAACCCTTTGCTCGAAGCATCACTGTAGATGACAAATCCCTCCGAGCCAGATGGTATTGTTAGAACAGGTGGTGAAATGAGTCTCCTCTTGAGTTCTTGAAAACTCTTCTCACATTCTTCGCTCCAACCGAACTTTGTATCTTTCTGAGTCAGCTGAGTTAGTGGAGTAACGATTCGAGAAAATCCTTCCACGAATCTCCGATAATAACCAGCTAAACCAAGAAAGCTACGTACTTCGGTCACTGATTTAGGTTGTTCCCAGTTTTGAATAGCCACAATCTTTGTCGGGTCAACAGATATTCCACGACTTGATACTACATGCCCAAGGAATGCTACCTCCTCCAGCCAGAACTCGCATTTCTTCAACTTGGCATAAAGCTTGTATTCACGAAGCTTTTGGAGTACCAGCCTCAAGTGTTGCTCATGATCTTCACGACTTTTGGAATAAATAAGGATGTCATCAATAAAGACAACCACAAAGTGATCCAAATATTCCTTGAATACCCGGTTCATCATATCCATGAAGGCAGCAGGAGCATTAGTCAATCCAAAGGACATAACTAGAAATTCATAATGCCCGTACCGAGTTCTGAAAGCCGTCTTTGGAATATCCTCAGTTCTAACCTTCAGCTGATGATATCCATCCAGAACGAAGATCGATCTTTGAAAAGAATTGTGCTCCTTGCAACTGGTCAAACAGGTCATCAATACGTGGCAATGGGTACCTGTTTTTGATGGTGACATGATTCAACTCCAGATAATCCATACAAAGTCGCATACTTCCATCTTTCTTCTTCACGAATAGCACAGGAGCACCCCAAGGAGAAGTACTAGGACGAATAAAGACAATGTCTAACAATTCCTGCAGTTGGATCTTTAACTCTTGAAGTTCAATAGGAGCCATTCGATATGGGCTTTGGAAATGGGTTTTGTACCGGGTTCAAGGTCGATACAAAATTCAATTTCACGCTCTGGGGGTAGGCCAGGAAGTTCTTCAGGAAATACGTCAGGGAATTTATTAATAATAGAAATATCATTCAAAACTGACGTATTTTTGTTTAGATCCGTGACATGAGCTAAGAAAGCTTGACATCCATTTTTGAATAAACGAATAGCTTTATGGCTTGAGATGACAGCGATTGATTTTAATGGTTTGGTTGCTTGAATTCGCATAATAGGTCGATTAGGAATATGAAAGCTAACAACCTTACGAAAATAATCAATTTTTGCATGATGAGTAGTTAACCAATCAATCCCTAGAATCACGTCAAATGCAAGTATTTTTAATGAAATAAGATCGACAGGTAATGTGTGGGTACCAACTTGAACAAAACAAGACTTATAAACCGTGAATATAATGAAGGTTTCTCCCAATGGAGTTTTAACAGATAAATCAAAGTCTAATTTCTCCGGAGTCAAATTTAATCGATGAGCGCAAGTAGGAGAAATTAAAGAATGGGTAGAACCGGTATCAAATAAAGTATAGACTTTGTTAGAGTTTATGGTAAGCTTACCCGTGATGACCTCATTCGGGTTCCTTACTTTCTGGGAGGTCACAACAAACGCTCTCCCTTGCACTATCGGTTTTGACTTTTCTGGGACGGCCTTTGGTGTCTCCATCTTGGCTGAACTTATTTTTGGTAAACGACAAAATCGAGCTAAATGACCTTCTCTTCCACAATTATAACATGCTTTAGACGGCATCGCGCAGTTTGGACTGATGTGCCCCTCCCGTCCGCATTTGAAACATATAATAGGTGGTCGTTCTCCTTCCTTAACAACGGGTGCTGGTGCTGACGTCTTTCCATCATTGTTGAATCTCCTCTTCTTGAAATGACCATTCTTATTGTTTTGACCCTGATTACCACCGAAGTGGTTACCATTTCTGCCCTGTTGATTCCCTCCACGCTTGTTGTCACCGCTTCGATGACTGCTCTCACTAGTATTATCATTTTGCCGACTACTCTCTTTTGGTTGCGTTGACTCGTTATCGCGCTCCACTAACTGAGCCCTATTCACAACATCTGAATACAAACACAGTTTATGAGAAATAAGATGTTGACGTAACTCAGGTTTCAAACCTCGCAAAAACATTCGCGTCATTCGCTCTTCATTATCCACCAAGTGGGACGCAAACCGGGACAACTCAGCAAATTTAGCCTCATACTGCGACACGGTCATATTATTCTGCTCCAATTTGATGAACTCCACCTCCTTCATGTGACGAACACTTTCGGGAAAGTATTTGTCATTGAACAGCTCTTGGAACTTCTCCCAAGACATCTTCAGTGCGGCAGGTTGAGTACGCTTAATCGATTCCCACCAGTAATCTGCCTCTCCTCGCAACATAAAGGCGGCAAAGGGAACCTTTTGCTCCTCGGAGCATCCCAAGACATCAAATATCTTGGTAATCTGCTTTATCCATGTTTCCGCTATAAGTGGTTTTGGCTCTCCCTTAAACTCTGGTGGTCCCAGCTCCTTGAACTGTTTAGCGGTGACCGTCTGAGAGTTTTCAGTGTTTTCACCTATATTTTGGACAGGAGCCGCTCTCGCTTGCTGTTGCATGAACTGCATAAAGTTTTTGAACATTCCATCATTCATCATCTGGTCAGTGTTGTTGTTTGCATGAGGATTGTCACCTTCCTAATGCACATTATCCTGATTATTGATATGTGGTGAATCAACAGTCGCCTGTGCTCCATTGCTATTCTCAACATTCTCAGATGCCATTTTCAGATACTGCCACAAAATAAAAGTTAATTGATATGTCATATATTATCCTTATATTATGACCGACCAATTAAATACCATGAAATAAACTTAGGTAGGTCATACTAGCGAAGGAATTCCCCGTCTCTCCCCTCCTAGTTCTATTCTCACATCTTAGCCAGGGATCATATCCCTAAGCTCTGATACCAACTGTGACGACCCCAAAATTAGGTATACATCACCCATCTTGGGTCGTCAGATACATAGTACAGAATACAAATACAACTTATTAATACAACTGTCGTGTACAATACGACAAAACATAAACTGTGAGTTTGAATACAAATATTATCTTCTAGAGAGTATTCATACTCAAAAGGAGTCCTCATTACATTTATTATCACACTATTACATAGAATAGTGAGGACTACTAACTAATACTATCATTCGGACCATCACTCCGTTTCCCGACTTGCCCCAGCTACGTTCTCATTTCCTGAAGAGAACAGTGAAAGAAAGGGTGAGCTCAACTAGCCCAGTAAGAAATATTATGACTAAGATAATGCAGAATAAATTATCATTAGCCTTCAACAATGTTAAACTGATAAAATATAATAGACATCAAGTTTAACTGCAGCGGAACAAGCAATCCATTAAAAGAGTCAAGTAGAAAATAAACTCTACTATCTTTTATGATTTAAAAGGTTTTTCAACACTGTGATCGCTGGGACTCAGCTTAATAAAATAATTCACATCATCGAATCACCCCTGCACTACGGCCAAGGATATTCGTGTATTCATTAATGGTCATGATCATGCCAACAACTGTCCATCAATGCACTACGGGCCAATGAGGACTTTTACCACATCATTTGTAATATTACGGTCATGATTATACCGAATAATCCCTGGTCATAATCATACCAAGTCCATCTATGCACTACAGGCCACAGATGACTTTCAACATTTTATAAACATGAGGATGATGACAATGATATAAGAATTCAATAAAACAAGTTCAAGAATTAATTTATCCAAGAATTAACAACGTCCAAATTGTCAACATGATACTGCTTTGTGGAGTAAAATTCAAGAATGCTTAGAAGAATATTTTCATGAAAAGATACTGGATGAAACGCAATTATCAAGGATATTCCACAAATTTCATGGAGTATAGAAGTCAAAACTTAACCAACTGAGTATAATAAAGAATGGAATAACAAAAGAAATCACCATGCATGCGATAGATCGCACAGACAGGTTATTCCAACAGAATAATAAATACGGAACCAGGTCCGGCGTAAAACGCACAGACAGGATATTCCAACAGAATAATAATAAAGACGGAACCAGGTCCGGTGTAAAACACACAGACAGGATGTTCCAACAGAATAATAATAAAGACGGAACCAGGTCCGGTGTAAAACACACAGACAGGATGTTCCAACAGAATAATAATAAAGACGGAACCAGGTCCGGTGTAAAACACACAGACAGGATATTCCAACAGAATAATAGAAGAATGTCACCAAGTATAGGGTAGACCGCGTATACAGGTTATTCTAACAGAATAATAAGAAATAGAATAACAACAGTTCTCTTCATGAATAAGAAAGAATAACACCCCTTACCGTTTTAAAGAAGAGCTGAAATAAGGAAGTAGTTAAGTAGCAGAATACTCTTCTTCTCTCTCTCTATAGTTTCTTTCTATAGTTTCTCTCTCTAGAGTTCTGTGAATTCGTAAGAAATAATGAAGGAATGAGCTGCTATTTATAGAAAAATAAAATGCATAGTAACTAATCCATGAACGGTCCAGATTGATTACTTTAATCTGACGGTCCATATTTAAAGAAAAATCTTTTAAATAAAATATAATATATTCTATTTATAGAATAACTTTAATAAAGTATTCTGTTTTATATAAAAAGATGTTTCTGTTTTATTACGTTAATAATACGAATAAAACAAAATGTCATTATCGCTAAATAATTCATATTATTAACTGACAATAATTGAATCAAACTGAGTGACTTCTCACATAAGCATTAATAATCAATACCGTGTGCTACTATGCAACCACACGTATTACTGTACTTTTACTACCGAATAGTTCAACAGTATCAATGGTAAAACTTCCGCCGTTATTTTTAATAAAATATTTTTGTCGTTTTCTAAACACTACAAGAAAAATGTCTAACAGCGACCAACAATATCAGCGACCGCCTTTACGGTCGCTGATATAACTAGTAGCGACCGATATCTGCGACCAGACATTAATCTAGTCGCTAATTAATTTCAGCGACCGCATGCGGTCGCTGAGTGGTCGCTAACACACATTTCCCTCGTAAAATTTGGCACGAAATGTTGGCGCCAAGGGTATGTGCGACCAATTAATATCACCGACCGCATGCGGTCGCTGATAAATCCATGTCATTAAAAAGTAGCGACCGCATGCGGTCGCGGATAACGGTCGCTGATCAAACTTAATTTACCCAGTTTCAGTCATTCGCAGAAACAAAAACGAAAGAAAAAAAAGAGGGAGATCGAATAGAGAGAAGAGGGAGAGAAGAAAAAGGAGAAGACGCACGCACGCCACCCACTGCCGCCGCCACTGCCATCGCTGCTGCCGCCGCCCATAGGTAACCTAACTATGAAAGCACTATCTTATATTCCTACTGAATTTCTTATACAATAGTTTGGGGAAAAGCTAGTTTATACAATAAATTATCTTATATTGCTACTGAATTTTTATTTTAAGAGTTAATTTAGAAGCTATGAATTTGGGTATGAATTCTAGTAGTTCATTGTGGTATGAATTTGGGATTATTACATTTGGGATTACTGAAATTTATAGCTTCTTATTGAAATTGGGAATATACTGAAATTGTTGCAAAGAGTTTTATGAGATTACTGAAATTTTTAGGTTAATTTTTTTTAGGGTTAATATGTGTTTAATATACTGAATATGTGTTTTAATATGTGTTGAAATTGGGAATATACTGAATATGTGTTATTCAAAATTGGGTTGTTTCTTCAGACTCACCTTGATTTTAGCAAAGATTTCTTATGCGTCTGTGTATCACCTAATAAGGAGCTATATTTATGGGTTACTTAATTGTAGTCGATAATAAATTCAGTATGTTTGGGAGAGTTCATTGGATAACCTCTTTTATCCAAGACAAGATGTAAGGATTAGCATATTTTCCTCCCTCTCCAAATACAGTAATAGGTCTTGAAACAGTCCTTGAGATGATGAAGACTATGGGTAAATAAGCCCAAGTGATGGTACAATGATGATGACTACTGGATTGTTTAGACATAAAATGTACAATTATGAACTCTCGGGCTGTGCCAATGCAAATGGGGCCAATATAAAGTTGCTAGTTTTATAACTCCACTCCGTAGACTTCCAAAAAGAAATAAATTGTTGATGAAGACAGCTAAACTACCCTTGTTCATTTGACTTCCTAGCTAGGACTAGTCTTATTAACCCACATATTATACGACACTGCACTATCACTCCAAACTTAGTTGTTAGCATGGTAAGCTATTAGGGGGTTGTTAAGCCAAAATAGGCAGTGCTAGGGAACTGTTAGTGCAACAGAAAAGGTCACTAGACACACTTGGTCAATAAAGAGACTGTTAATCATTCGTTAACATCAAGTATGCTTAAATGTTAATCAGATGCTTACAAGTATACTTAAGTCATATGATTATAAGTATGCTCAACTCATATGCTTACAAGTATGCTTAAATGTTAATCATATGCATGCTTACAAGTATGCTCAAGTCACATGTTAACATTTATAATGTTGTCTGCAGTAGGTACCGTGGAATCATGGACCTCTATTCAGACCGTAGTTGGATGGCACGACGAAAGTCAAGTGCCCAGATAGGTGCTACAGCTGAATTTAGAGCTGGTTGCCAAGTGTTTTTGGATTATGCGTATAGTCACCCGAAATATATGAATGGTAAGTCGTAGATACGATGTCCATGTTTAAAGTGTAAGAACGTAAATTATATGGACAGAGACGTGATAAACTATCATTTACTTGTTTATGGGTTCATGAGAAATTACGAAGAATGTTGGTGGGCACATGGACAGAGAAGAGGTGGTGGCATCACAGAAGTACACAATTCGGGCAGTAGTACTCATCGTATGAATGAAATGATTCATGATATTGCAGGGCCAGATTTTGATTGGGAACAAGGCAGAGAACAACCTATGAATTCTGATGCCAAAGACTTCTTTAAGTTGTTAGACGAGGGTAGCGAGCCATTGTGGCATGGTTGCACCAAACACACTACATTGTCTGCAGTGGCGACATTACTTAACATCAATGCTGATCACAACATGAGTCATGAGTGTTTTGTGTCGCTCTTGAAGGCTATTAAGAGTATGTTGCCTGACGGTGAGAAATTGCCTGATAACTATTATTTTGGTAAGAAAATAGTGAAGAAGTTGGGTCTTGGATACCAAAAGATCGATGCATGTCCCAACGATTGCATGTTGTTTTATAAGGAAAATGAACAGATGACAAGGTGCACGTTTTGCAGTCATGATCGGTTTAGGCCTAATAAAGAGGGTGTGACTACAAAAAAATCAAGTATACCGTTTAAGATTCTAAGGTATTTTTCAATAACACATCGGCTAAAAAGATTGTACATGTCTTCAAGAACAGCTGAACATATGAGTTGGCATGCGAAATCTCCAGCTAAAGATGGAGAACTAAATTATCCCGCAGATGGGCAGGCTTGGAAAGATTTCAACATAGCACATCCTGGGTTTGCATTGGAACCTAAAAATGTGAGGCTTGGATTGTCCACCGATGGTTTCAATCCGTTTGGCCACTCAGCTGTTCCGTACTCATGTTGGCCTGTGATTGTTACTCCGTATAACTTGCCTCCTTGGATGTGTATAAAACAGCCATACTTGTTTCTTTCACTCGTGGTTCCTGGTCCTAAGAATCCTGGAAAGAACTTAGATGTTTACTTGAGACCTCTTATAGACGAGTTGAAGGTATTGTGGGAGGATGGAGTACAGACTTGGGATGTTGCAACGAAAACAAATTTTAACCTTAGGGCAGCGGTTATGTGGACTATAAGTGACTTCCCAGCTTATGGTATGTTAGCTGGATGGAGTACACACGGGAAGTTGGCTTGTCCGTATTGTATGGAGCATACAAAGTCGTTTAATCTATCAAAAGGTCGAAAGCCTTGTTGGTTTGACTGTCATCGTCGGTTCTTACCAGTAGATCACCCGTTTCGATGAAATAGAGAACACTTCAGGAAAGGGAAAGTAGACAATGATATGCATGCACCGCGATTGTCGGGAACGGAGATGTGAGATCGTGTGATGAGATTGCCGGTTATCCCATTTGGTAAGGTTGATGCCACAAACATAATCAATGGGTTTGGCGAATCTCATAACTGGGTTCGGAGAAGTATGTTTTGGGAATTGCCTTATTGGTCTACAAATTTGATTCGTCATAATCTAGATGTGATGCATATTGAGAAGAATGTATTTGACAATGTGTTTAATATTGTGATGAATGTTACGGGGAAGACAAAAGATAACGATAAGGCACGTTTGGACATGAAAGATATTTGTAAGCGTCCCAGATTAGAACTTTATGAATCTCCTAATGGTAAGATTGTCAAACCGCATGCAAGGTGCACATTGTCCAAAAAGCAAGTTGAAGATGTGTGCACATGGGTTAAGTCTTTGAAACTACCAGATGGATATGCGTCAAACATTGCAAGGTGTGTTACGGGTGGGAAATTGTAAGGGATGAAGAGTCATGACTGTCATGTGTTCATGGAGAGACTCATGCTTATAGCATTCCGAGATTTGCTTGATAAACCAATATGTGATGCTTTGACGGATCTTAGTTGTTTCTTCAAAGACTTATGTTCAAAATCATTAAATGAGAAGGACATGTCTGTACTTGAGAAGAACATCATAGAGATCACGTGTAAATTGGAAAAAATATTCCCACCTGGTTTTTTTGACTCCATGGAGCATTTGCAAATCCATCTTCCCTATGAAGCTCGTGTTGGGGGTCCAGTTCAATATAGACGGATGTACCCTTTCGAAAGGGTGATGAGAAACCTTAAGAGGAAGGTGAAGAATAGAGCTTATGTCGAGGGGTCGATATGCGAGGCATACAGTTTCGATGAGATATCTACGTTTGTCTTAGACTATTTTTCGGCGAAGTCTTGACAAAGGCCAATCGAGTATCGAGACATGATGATGGGGGAAATGTTGAACTAAATGGCCGGCTCTCTGTATTTGGTCTATCGGGCCGCGCTTATGGAAAAGGGAAGTGCATATTCCTCTCTGAGCAAGAATTACATGCTGCACATACTTACATTCTTCTCAATTGCGAGGAGATTGACGAATTTATGAGGTACACATGTAAACTTGATAATTTATCTTTTAAGTTAAAAATTTATTCCAATATGTTAATTTTTATAACATGGTATAGATTGTACGATGACGAGTTAAAAGTGAAGCATCCTGGCATAACTGATAAAGATATTCAAATCAATCGGGATAAAAACTTTACACTTTGGCTAAAGGACAAAGTAAGTTCAATTTTTAAGCACGTAGTTCAATTTTTAACTATGACTTCATTTAATAAGATCGAGTTTTTGTAGGCTTTTACTGAGGTATCAACGATTCCGGCTAATGTACAAGTCTTAGCTATGGGACCAGACATGGACCAAGTCAGCCGCAATGGTTACAAAATAAATGGTTGTGAATTTTACACAAAGGCATATGGGTGCGGTAAAAGAACAATGAACTCTGGAGTGTGTGTCCAAGGAGATTGTTACAATGAGCTTGGTCGTGCCTTTTATGGGGAGTTGGAGGAAATCGTAGAGTTGTCGTACAAGGGCACTTACGGGGGTCATATTCACTTGTTCAAGTGCCGTTGGTTTGATTCAGAAAAAGGGATACGTGTTGACAGACATGGAATCGTCGATATTGACCTCCATAGGTCTGCGTACTCCAACAAACCGTTTGTTTTACCAACTCAAACAGTACAAGTATACTACACTCCTAGTCTTGTTAGGAAAAGGGATAGACCGCCTACAGATTGGCAAGTTGTAATTCATACTCCCGCGCGTAGTCGTGTAGAATTAGTTGATGGGGAGATTTACCAAGAGCAGATGCTTCATAGTCAAACTATAATAAATGTGGAGGACGACAATGAAGTAATCCAGTTAGATGGTGGAGATAAACCACATGAATTAGATCCTGAGTCAATACTTGTGTTAGATGACATTGATACTGAGGAGGAAGAGTTATTGACTGAATCTGACACTGAATCTGAAGCAGATGATGGTTATGAATCTGCAACACGTATACAAATTGATTCTGAATCAGACACTGACACTTGAAATGTATGTTTAGCATTACACTTTTTTATATTCATATATATACATGTTTATATCACTGTCATGCATGTTTATGTACTAAACTATTTAAATGTAACTTTTGTTTGTTGTCATTTTATATTCATATATATACATGTTTATATCACTGTCATGTTTATTGTCATATATACATGTAATCAAACATGACTCATATATACATGTTTATTGTCAGATGGCTTCTGAAGCAGCGCAGAAAAAGCGCGGCTTGGGTAGGGGGCCTAATCATGTGCCCAAGGCCCCTAGTAATCCAGATGATCGGATTCTTATTCAGATTCACCCTCCTCCGAATAGCACGTACGTCCCGCATATATCATTTAAGATTCCATTTATTGTATATTGGTAATGTTTTGATTGATATTATATTGGTAATGTATATGGGTTTGAATTTTTTACTGCTTTAATTTGCATTCAATCGTTATTGTTTTGGTCTTATATATTGTATTGAAAGTTTGTATATTTCTCTTGGTTTGTGTATTGGGTGCCTAGAAATGTCTATATATGCATGTCGTCGTGAATGTGGCTAGTCTATATTACAGGGGAGACTCTGGCGAGTTTTTTTTAAGTATAAGTTTGAAAAATATTCATAAGTATTATAACTTAGATATAATTTGCTTTAATATATGCTAATTGATGTTGTAT
Organism: Panax notoginseng; assembly: GCA_016801055.1. Lineage (NCBI taxonomy): Eukaryota > Viridiplantae > Streptophyta > Magnoliopsida > Apiales > Araliaceae > Panax > Panax notoginseng. The sequence continues at coordinate 18,489,086 of CM029018.1, forward strand.
ATTATAGTAATTTTTCAGATAATAAGATCGTCAAGTGTATATCACAGCTGTGTTTACAGAATTGGCCTACACCTGTGATTACGTGGGCGAGCACACCTATCGCCCACAAGGATTCTGTTTGGGCAGAATTTCAGGTATATTTTTTTAATTATGACAAAGGATAATTATTTAGTATTCGAAGGATAATTATTTAGTAATGTTTTTATTGTTGTTTTATTTGCAGAAACGGTATAGATGGGAGGACGCGCAGGCTTCAGTGATACAGACATTATTTTGGCAGAAGTGCGCGGTCCGCACCAAAGACAATTTGAATAAAGAAAGACAAAAAGTCCTTCACAATGCAGAGATCGACCATCCAGGCCAGGGAGAAGATTACATGCACGAGCATAGTCCCTGGTGGTGCACCCAGGCCATATGGGCTGAGATGTGTGCTCAATGGAGGGCTGAGAGCTGGGTGAAAAGACGAAAGACTGCCGCCAGCAACAGATCCTCAGGTGTACCCGAAGGCGAAAAGGCTAAAGGGACATACAAGGGCGGTAGTATTTCACAGTTGCAGCATATCACTGCCCGGGTACGTATTTAATTACAAGTTTTAATATGTTTAAAATCATGAATTGTAGAAAATATATCACATTTTTACTTAGTAATATTATGCTTTTTTTTTGTATAGGAATCTCAGTCTCAAGGTACACCTATCCATAGGCTGGATGTGTACGTGGCCACCCGTGATGGTCTGCCTGAGGCTATCCAGATAGCGGTAATAAATTTTAACAACTTGATCTTGTTTATCAATTCTTACAGAATTAATTTATTTTTCACTATTTAATTGTTAACATGATGACAGGACACTTATAAGCGTTTATTGAATGAACGCTATCCTGAAGGCACTCCACGTCCGTCTATTGATCAAGAGTTGTGGGAGAGAGTGTCTGTTGTGAAGAAGAACTACATTAAAGGTCAAGGACAACGACGACGCCCATCCTTCAGTGGCTCAGGCTACTCTTCTACCCAGTCTACACAGTCATCGAGCCATCCAGCTGTTCATACTCCGGCTGACTGTGTTAGAGCTATATGTCAAGATCGAAATCTTCTGACGATACTGGGCGGGCATCTGGGGGCTCTGGATCCTGAGGAGTTAGCTAAAGCAGTGGCGGCGGCAGCAGCATCACAGCATGGGGATAGCGACGAGGTATAAAATCAATTTGTTGTATATATTGTCGTAATATACCAATATTAACATAGTTAGTATATATTTGTAATTTATTTTATTATTTTGTCTCTGTCAATGAATCAATCTTCTTCGCCATGGATGCCATCTGTGCTGACAATTGAGTGATAACATCCACCTCTAACAAACCTGCAACTTTGGGCTGTGGCATCCTGGCTGTAGGATTTTGGAAATCATTAGCTGCCATCGTCTTAATGAGATTGTAGGCCTCTTCATAGCTCTTCGCCCATAAAGCTCCTCCTGCAGCTGCATCTACAATAGGCCTGGACTGCCATCCCAATCCATTATAAAATGTGTTGATAACCATCCAATCCGGTATGCCATGGTGTGGACACTTCCTTAGCATTTCCTTATATCTCTCTCAGGCTTCATATAATGATTCACCCTGTTGCTGCTCAAACTGGGAAATTGATGTCCTCATCTTTGCAGTCTTAGCCATTGGGAAAAACATGGCTAAGCATTTCTGAGCTAGGTCCTCCCATGTGGTAATAGATCCCGAAGGTAAAGAGTGAAGCCAACTTCTAGCTTTATCTCGCAGTGAAAATGGAAATAGTCTAAGTCTGATTGCATCTTCTGTCACCCCGTTGTGTCTGAAGGTATCACATATTTCAATAAAACTCAGCATGTGTTCATTTGGATCGTCTGTAGCAGCACCCTCAAACTATACCGAATTCTGCACCATTTGAATAGTGCCCGGCTTAATCTCGAAGGTATTGGCAGCTATCACTGGTCTGACTATACTTGACTACAATCCATTAATATTCGGCATCAAATAATCTCTTAAGCTTACGGTCATTAGAATCACCCTCTTTTACACTCTGAACATTGTACATACAGTTGTTATCATCTTTAAATGTACGTGTTATCACATACTTGCCACTTTCAAGTAGTTGCTCTTGAAACTTGTAAAAAATAGTTCGTGTATACAACTCACTCATCTGGTATTCCATAACCCTCCCAGTTACTGTTTGTGGCTTTTCATTGACATCCTTATAATCGATATCTAGTTCATTATGTCGCATTTTTGCAAGTCCCCTATTAAACCGCGTCACAAAATCCAACATTGAGTTTTGAGGAGGCACATACTTCTTGAAAAAGGCATGATCCCCTTCAACTCTTTGGCTACTAGTCATGTGGGCAAAAAAAATATTTCTCGAAAATGCCGGAACCCATCGCTCGCGGATTTCGTACATCTCTTGTAACTAATCATTCGTGTCAAATGTAGCTTTCCCTATAACCTCCGCCCATCTTCTTTCAAACTCGTCTGGGCTCTCAGATTTCCATATACAACAACTCAACTCGCCATAATGTTCTTTGTATGGAATTGGACCTAATTTTTCAGAAAACTTTTTCAAAATGTGCCAAATGCAATACCTATGAAAAGTATTTGGAAGCATATACTGAATTGAATTTCGCATAGCCGGATCTTGATCAGTTATGATCATTTTGGGTGGGTTACCCGGCATCGCTTTCAACCATTCCTTGAAAAATCAATCAAAAGCATCAATCTTTTCACCACTTAATAATGCACACCCTAAAAGAATTGTCTGCCCATGGTGATTAAACCCTACTATAGGTGCGAAAATCAAATTGTAGCGGTTCGTATTGTAAGTTGTATCAAACACAACAACATCCCCAAAACTTTTGTATGACTTTCTACATGTTGCATCCGCCCAAAAATAATGAATCATGATACCTTCCTCTTGCTCGAATGTAAAAGAAAATTCGGGATTCTTTTTTTTCTCATCCATAAAATACTCGAACAATAGATTAGCATCATGTCCCTTTAAAGCCCTCCTCCTATCTCTTTCAGCATTATAAAGATCTCGTGTTGTACATCCAACATTTTCAAGACCTCCAGCTTCCATCTCTAACATACTCATTTGTTGCAATGTTGGCACATTAGCTTTTGATAGTTGTTCTGTTAAATTTCTTTTGGCAAGTATCACTACACGATGAAGTGCAACAAATGTACTTTTCTTACGGTCGTATTAGGATGGTTATGACCCTCAACAAATTATCTAATTACAAACCCCCCTGCATCGGTCCGGTCTTTCACAACTACTACTTTCGCACCACAAACAGCTCTAGTTAGTCCCTGTTTTCGTACAGTCTGTTGAGTTTTGTTGGGCATAATTCTCCTCAACCCTTCTTTATAACAAACAAATTCCTTTATGATTATTTCACCGTTAGGATTCTTCTTACTAGATTTTAACTGCGTACCAAATCCACCTTCTCTACCATAGTTGTTATAAAAGTCGCGAACATCACCTAAGTTGTGAAAATGTTGCCCAATTTTCGGTATCAACTCATTTTTAACTTGTAGAGTGTAAAGTTGTTGAGAAAATTACCAGATGATACCATTTCTATCTCTTATACACAATGTTGCATTCTGCAAACCCAACAAGTATATATATTGCCTTGTGATTCCAAAATACTGATTAAAAATGCTTCAGAAGTTAAAATATAGAATCAATACAAGCTCAAACAACCAAAAACAGTGAGAATACAAGAAAAACATGAATTCGAATTTCCTATATCCCAAATTCATGGCCAGCTTTTCACAACAAAGACATAAACTCACGAAGTAAAAAATCCCCTAGATTTCATTCATTTGGTTCAAACAGAAAATTAGAAAATACCTTGGGAGACTCTTAAATCGCGATTGTTCTTGGTTTGATGACGAACATGCTTTCGTCCGGCGAGATGTATACCAGATTTGCGCGATTGAGGGAAAAAATGTATCCTCAAGATTGCTGAACCAATTGCTCCTCTGATCATCTTTCGTCCGGTGCGATTTGAAAGAGAAACGCGATTTGGAAAAATTTGGAGGCGGCTTCTTTTTTGACCCGAAACTAGGATCCGCGTATTTTTTTTCCCCACATTTTCCTTTCCTGGGCCGTTGGATGTATCTGACGGCTGAAAGAAGAAGTTCGTTTTTTGGCTAAATTACGGGATCCTAGACCAGATCTCTTCCATATATATATATATATATATATATATATATATATATATATATATATATATATTGGAGAAAATATCTAACTTAAAAAAATAACAATATATAGATAACCCTATGTAACGTGTACACATGTTGATGTGTCAAAGGTAACTTTTTTTTAAATATATATTTAAGTCCATAATTATGATACAAACAAGAGTGGGAAAATTCTAACGGCGGTGGAGGATTCGAACCCCATTTCATTATTATACAAAGACTGGATAATAGTATAATACCATCTCAGCTCACGAGTAATTGCCATGCTTTTAAGAACAGTCATTGTCTCATAGCGCTCCCAGGGCCCCACGCTAGATAGTTGACCTTAGGTTCATTATGCTAACCAAACGGCGCCGTAAAGTTTTTTTTTTCTTCATATAATTCTTTTTATCAGACCATTCCTAAATGTAATGTTACGAAATATGATACATTAAAATGAGGAATATATATATATATATATATATATATATATATATATATATATATATATATATATATATATATATATATATATTTATATGGTACAGAATGATTCCCTACATGGAGCTGTGTTAAAGTTGATTAAGCTCAAAGAATTAAAGATGACAAAAAGCTGTCGATTTATTACATTATTTGAACTGTTCACTTGATTTTGATTATATATTTTTTCCTTCTTCTTCTTCAGTTTCATGTTTTGTTGAATATTCACGTGCCCTTAGCTGTTAGAAAATTATGGCTAAGCAAGAATTTACATTTTCTTGACTATAGTATATATAATGTTGGCTGCTATTACTTATCTGATTCTTTGATTAATATCTGCGGTCAAAATCAGCACAGTAAATCATATATGACTAAGTGTACTGTTGGGATGCGATTATTTAGGTTTAGCCATGGTGCAGTCCAGTCTATTTAATGGTCCGGATCTGGTGATGGCCCATATGTATTTATTATGATAGTGGGAGAGTTCTTATTAAAATAGGATTGTATTTCCTTATTTGGAGGGATAAGGAGTCCTTCTCCTAGTTGGATTCAGGTGGAGGTGACTTCTATATATACGGCTACAAGCTAGGGTTTAAAGGAGGATGATAGAACACAATATCATAGGGCACAAGAGATACAACACAAATACACAACTTGTAATCCCAATATTATTATAGTGAATTACTTTCTCTCTCTCTCTCCGTGGTTTTTTCCCAATTGTGTTTCCACGTAAATCTTGTGTTCATACTTTATATTCTTTTATTTGTGTTTATGTGAGTGTATTTCGTGAGTTTAATTTCACAACAATTACTCCATCAACCGTTGGCGCTATTTTGGCCTGCTGTTTTGGTAATTTCGTCAGGCGTACAAAATCTGGCGTTAACATGTACATTTATAATTTTTCTACAACTTTGATAACGAACTTATAATTTCCCATAATCCAATTATTAAGCTGTACGAAAATTTAGTATTTTAACACAACTTAGAAGTTAAAAGATTCATGGTGTGAGCTAATCAAAACAAATGGTACGTATCTAAATCTCCAAATTGTTAGCACTGACATTGCAATAGCTATGTTGCGAGTTGGGCTTTTGCTTATTTAATTTCATTTTTATTATCATGAGATTATGTGTCTCACACTTCTAATAAAAAGAAAGAAAGAGAATATGCAATAGCCATGTTGCAAGTTGGGCTTTTGCTTATTTCATTTCATTTTTATTATCATCAGATTATGTGTCTCACACTTGTAGTAATAGGCAATCTTTTCTTTCCTTCTCTTTTGGTGCCCTTCACAGTAATAGGCTTTTGATTTATGAGTTTCTCATTAGTGTTAGTACACTTACAGATATGGAGTAGTATGGAAACATGATTATAGATTGTGAAATCATATATTAGTTTCTGAACCACTGCTATTATTCTAAAATATTTATTAAAACTATGATATTTGGCACATGGAAGTTTGGAACTTCTAGGATCTTGAGGACCAATAGAAATTTGAATAATGTTCATTTATTGGTAGCAGACTTTGATTAATGTAATCATTCATGCTTGTTCTGATCTGGGTTGGTTAGTATTAAGATATCTGGGTTGTTTTACGTTATTATATCCACATGTAGCATTCTTGGAACATTAAACTAGTTCATGAGGACCGACTCATGTGCTAAAATTTTAAAGGGGTGCCTTTACATGCTTCCGTGTCTAACATTCCCGAGTCTTCCAATCAAGCATGTATTGAGTTTTCAAACAAAAGAAAAGCAGTTTCTGAAATTGTTTTCCCTAGTCCGAAAAGAGCTTTAATTGAAAATTCTCATATTATCTTTAAAGATGAAGTCCAAACTGGTTGTTTTAATGACTTCTCTATATTCTCAATATTAAAAGAAGTTTTAAATCTATTTGATGGGAATATCTCATTGAACTTTCTGAGTCACTTGTGTACATTGACTTGGTCAAACAATTTTACATGAATATGCTTGTGGGAATAAATGAAACTAGGGAAATATTCTTTACAACTCTAATTAAATTAAAGTTTTTATTTCTTGATCAATACAATGTGTGCAAGGATTTGTCTTTAAATACCAAAATGTTCATTCTTCCTTTTCGTTTTGTCTGACATTGAATTAGGCTCCTTATAGGCATATCATGTACTTTGCCTTTGCATATGTTATTCTTCCTTTAGTGAACTGGATCTTCTGGACTATATGTAACTAAATTTGTGTTAATTGTGACTCTGCCATCCATGAGTGGCATCTTCAATAGTTGATTCACAACAACATGCATTTTCTTTTATGGGCGTATTCAACAGTATGCAATTTTTCTTGGCTCATTCTTAATTAATGCCAAACATTTTCATAAATGAAATGTTGTAACTTGGTCAAATCACAGATGTCACGTATTGGATGTTCGATAATGTGAATGTTAATGTTGGTGAGAAAGAAGAAAGGATGATGGTGACTGGATTGCGTACTATGGTTGACATATTCTGTGTGAATTGTGGCTCGATTGTGTGGTGGTAATATGTAAGATTCTTTTTCATCACCTTAATGGCTTGATTTTCTTAAAAAAAATTGCACCTCTTAGTTATGTGGTAAAAAAAAATTTGACAGGAGTCGGCGCATGAGAAGAGCCAAAAGTGCAAGCAAGGGAAATTTATTCTTGAGAGGTAACCAAATTTCTGTAATTTTTCGGATTCTTTCCAAGTGTTTGTAGCATTTTTAATTGTGGATCCATTAGTTGAGAAGGTTCAAGGTATTCGGTCCTGATGGCTACTCAGGGATTTAGGAAGGTCACCCAGCTAGAAGTGATGTTGATGAATGATGATGATTGATTAGTGTCTCTGATTTTAGGTTTGACAAATTAGTTTAAAAATGGATCTACTGAAATTAACTGTACATCCTTAAAAATTTCTTGTTCTTGTCCTGCCCTGGTAGTTATTATCTTGTTTGATATTGTTGCAATTACAAATTAGTTTTTAAAACGCGTCACTAATAAATACAGGACAATGTAAATTTAATGGTTTGTAATAGTACTTATTGAAAGATTTCTTATCTAATATTGTCAATAAATAATATTTTAGTAATTATCATTATTACTTTGAACATATTTATTTTTAGATTTTGAAATTAAATTATGAAAATATTGTAATTTGTTATTAATAAACATATTCAGACGGAATTGAGAAGGCTTCTTTCAATCTCAAAGAATGTGCGATATTGGTGCCAAAGTTGACACAGATTTTGACACGATTTTTTCCGTCTCAAAATATGCAGGCTAAAAAGATATTGGCGTCATAGTTGAACCGGAATTGAGACGGATGGTGCATGTCTCAAAATGTGCAAGAAGACTAGTTGTTGTCAATTTTGAGACGGATTTGAGATGACCTTTTTCATCTCAAATTATGTGTACTAAAAAAGGGTGCCAATTTAGAAACCGTCAAAATCGGTTTTAAAAGTCAGGTCCCCATGGGTCAGTTTTGAGACGGATTTGAGACAGATAGTTTCCTTATCTAATATTTTGAGACGGATATTTTCTGTATCTAAATTATATTTTAGAGACGGATTTTGAGACGAACAAATTAGCGACACGAACTACTGACATAGACGTCTCAAAATCAATTTTGAGACGGATTATGTTGTATTTGAGACGGATTTTTTCGTCTCAGATGCCCAGATTTTTTGTAGTGAGTCTCCAATACCGGTTGGTATTGGACGTGAAAAATCAGATCTTATAGGAAAAGGTGGAGTAGTTACTGAAGAAGGGATTTATTCGAGAAAGTATGAGTCTATGTGCGGTTCCCGCATTGCTAGTCCCAAAGAAAGATGGGAGTTGGAGAATGTGTGTTAATAGTTGAGCAATCAACTAGATAACTGTCAGATACAGATTTCCAATTCCGAGGTTGGATGACATGTTAGATATGTTGGAGGGTTCCAAGTTATTCTCGAAGATAGATCTTCGGAGCGGATATTATTAGATTCGGATCAAACCTAGTGATGAATGGAAAACAACGTTCAAAACAAAGGATGGACTCTACGAGTGAGTAGTAATGTCGTTCGGATTGTCCAATACGCCTAGTACTTTTATGCGACTTATGAATTAGGTATTACGACCTTTGATTGGGAAATATGTTGTCGTTTATTTTAATGATATATTAATTTATAGTCAGAACGAGGAAGACCATATGGAACACCTTCGGGTCGTGTTGGAGGTTTAGGTTGAAAACAGACTCTTCATTAACTTTAAGAAGTGTAGTTGGCTGGTCGAACGTCTGTTATTCCTTGGATATGTAGTCAGTTCGGAGGGTATCATGTGGTTGACGAATAGAAGGTGATGGCTATACGTGATTGGACTACTCCTAAGAGCGTAGGAGAGGTGAGAAGTTTTCATGGGTTGACAATATTTTATCATCGATTTATTAACGATATTAGTAGTATTGTGGCACCCATTACCGAGTGTTTAAAGAAGGGTAAATTTCAGTGGGAAGAAGCAGCTGATACAACTTTTACAGTTATCAAGGAGAAGCTGTGTACTACTCATGTTCTTGCTCTACCTAGTTTTGAGAAGCTATTTGAAATGGAGTGTGATGCTAGCGGTATAGGAGTTAGGGCCGTTTTGTCACAAGAGAAGAGGCAGTGGCATTTTTCAGTGAAAAAATTAGTGATACGAGGGGAAAATGGAGTATGTATGACCAAGAGTTTTATGCTATTGTCCGAGCTTTAAAAAATTGGGATCACTATTTGATTCAACGTGAATTTATACTGTTTATTGATCATCAAGCGTTGAAGTATCTAAACAATCAGAAAAGTTCGAGTAATATGCAAGCTCGATGGGCAACCTTTTTGCAGAAATTTCCTTTTATTCTGAAGCACAAATCGGGTGTTCTAAATAAGGTAGTGATAAGTAGGTTTTATACCTACTTATTGAATATCAATTCAAGAGAATTATGCACATCTCAAGTAGATTTTAGTATGTTTTTAATTGCATTTTGTGTTTATTTTGCATTACTTGTAATTAGAACTCCTATGGTATGAAAATGCAGGAAATGGCATAGCTCGGCATTGGTAGGTGGTATGAGACTAGCGAAGGCATGGCACATGAAACGAGTGTAGATAAGGAACTGAGCAGTGATGGAGGAACAAGCAACAAGCAGCAGAACACAAGTATGCAGAACACCGAAGTCGCGCGGCTGAACAAGCTAGATTTCGTGCGCCCGCGCCACCAGTCTGCAGAAGTTAAAATCGCATACATGCGCGCCCGCGCCCGCGCCCGTTTTGTATTGGGACCTCGCGCGGCCGCGCGAGTCATCCGAAGCTATTATTTGACTTAATTTGAAATTTAAAATTTGAAGCGCTTGAGCTTATCTAAACTATTCTGGTTGGTACCAGACGTGGTTAATTATTGTTTTTATCAGCTTTTCATAAAAAAGTAATTAGGGTTAGAAGCTTTGAACTAATTCTAGAGAGGATTTGAGCATAAACTTAAGATTTTCTACATCTTCTCTTGAATTCATTAATTAAAATAATTAGTCATTTCATTTTGCTGGAATTTATTGGAGATTTAAACAGCACTTATGAACATAATCTGCAATTGGGTTTGATCAATTCTATCTTCTCTTTGAATTGCTTTATTTATTTTTCATGTGTTACTATAATCCCATAACGGCTTTCGGTTCAAAAATGAACTAAATTCCATTATGGGATTCTAACGGATTTTGATATGTAGTCTATAATCATTTGCTTGATTACTTGATTTATCATTTATCTTTGGAATATCTATTATGATTGATTGTATTGCATGAATGTCTGATCACCATTCATTTTATATGCTTATATGGAATTGAAAATTGACATGTGAGTATGGTTGTAATCATGATAGCATACATTTATGAGGCTGAAAAGTTTAACTTTATATTTCGTGAACCAGATAGAAATATACCGTTTCACCGTGTGTAGTAATATAATAGCTTGTGCTTCAATTCAATATTGCTGCAATTTCATATAGAAATATAGTGATTTTGGTTTTATTGATGATTACATGTTTTCTATTGCATACGGAGGTTATGTAAGCAAGTCATAATACATTGAAAAATGGTTATGTCTAAGTTTGTGCTCTTGGCTAATTTTCCATGATATTTGTATAATCTTGCATGATGGTGGTAATATTTAGATAAAATATGAAATGAAGTTAGAGTCCCATTAATTCCAAATTTGATTTCATTAAAATAGAATTGTGTTTTTAATTACTAGTTGATTTTAGAATTAATTGTAATTGTGAGTTATTCGTTTAAGCATATAAAATATAGTGATACAATTGGTGTATGATAATTTAGATTTTAAAACCTTTCTCTGTGGATCGATACTTTTCTTACTCTGTACTACTTGTTGACCCATGTATACTTGCATGAGTTAGAGTCTTTTTGGTACGACTAAAAAGGAGGCAACAAGTTTTTGGCGCCGTTGCCGGGGAAAGGCGTTTAGTTTAATTATTATCATCAATTTTAAGCTAAATTGTATAACTTAGACAATTCTAATCTTGTCTCATTTCAATTTTTATTTTTGTTTCAGGCACTTGTATATAGTATATGCACACTCGATCCTCCAATTCCGAGTTAACACCTTTACAGGACAACATCAACGGCAGGGGTTGGAAATCAAGAGCACGTAGAAATATACAAGTAGAGTTAGAGATCATAACATCTAATATGGTAGCCGCAGAACAAAAAGAAGAGCAAAGGGAGGAGCACAGCGTAGTAGTCTTTTCCAAATTGCGTCTAATGTTATTGATGAAGCTGCATTAAGTGAAGATGACACAAAAGAGTTGAAAGAATTGTTGTTATCAACTCAGAGGAGGTTTGCTGCCATGAATCATGGTAGCAAAGATGTGGAAGGGAGTATCAACATGCCCATTTCTCTTGAGAGCCAACAACTAAGTCTCAAAGAACCATCTTTGGTAAGGACAACGGGTTGTGGTAAATGACTTAAGAGAGGAAAAGAGAAGGCTATCAAGAAGGCTAGGAAATGCAATGTTTGTGGGATTGTTGGAGTGTCGCATGACAAAAGAAATTGCCCAAAACTTGTTGGAGTGTACGATGAGGAAGATGTTGACATTAACGATGATTGTAAGTCGTTGTTTGATTGTTTGTAAATTTTATTAAAATTTCTTGGTTTATTTTGTCTGAAGTCTGTTTTGTAGTTCAGTACTTGTATCATATTAGTGAAGATGGTAGTTCACTTTAATACATTTACTATCAACTAATCAACTATACTTGATCTGATAATAATATTGATCTGCTAGTTTTTCTTATGTCTTATTAATATGTACTTGCTTTTATGTGGTTTCAGGATAATTTCTTTGCTAGCTTTGCTCTTGGTTGGGTTATCACAAATGGTGCTGGCCTTGCCTCCTACCCCATTGACACTGTCCGTAGAAGAATGATGATGACATCTGGTGAAGCTGTCAAGTCCAAGAGTTCTGCAAAGAATTGTTGTTATTTTCTGATATATTACAGTTTAAAGGATTATGATTGGAGAATAGGAGATTATGATTATGCACCATATTTTCTGATATATTGTTGTTATGGTAGCATAGATCATGATTGGAGAATTCTTGTTATAAAGGATTATTTCTGATATATTTTCTGATATATTGCAGTTTAATTGTTGTCTTGCACGCTAGGTAAATAGCACAAGAGTGGAAATGTCTATTGAATGCTCATCTTGACTAGTAAATAAAACAATTTCTTTGTGGAGTAGTTATTATATACTGAGGTAATTAACCAGTAGGCAGTTGGCAATAATGCAACTCATTTGTTTTGATGCCAATGCGATTTAATTTCAATTTGGTACAACAGTCCGTATTTAAATTTCTATAACTGATGCAGTCTGATTGTGTTCCTATGCAAGTGGAAATCTTAGGACTAAATTGTCTAACAAAGTAATCATGTAGGCAACGGTCAAGCTTCCTTTGGCTCAAATAAGCATAACATAGGAGACTGGAAACTACTTTATGAATAGACCCTGCTTACAAATCACAGTTTTAAACCCATTACAAAAATGTTGCAAATAGTTCCTAGTTCAGTAAATAGAATAGTGAATAAGTTACAAAAACATCATGAGATAACACAATCAGTACAATCACTTGACAAGTGCCATGACCGACACTACTAAGGCTAGCCCACAAAAGAACACGATGATATTGATGATGTGTTTAAGATTTGCCACATTGATTTCAATGACTCCAAGTCGAGCATCATCATTGTTGCGCCGCTGCACGTGTGCTTCATCAGCGGAGTTGGGTTCGCCATACCCAATTGAATTGCACCAATTCCAAAACTTACATTTTTCGTTGTCCTTCTCCCTTGGACAGTCATAGTAGAGCTTTCCAGGATTCTTCTTTGATTCAAATATTCTCACATCAGCTCTCAAGCGACAATAACACATCTTGTTTCAAAATCGGGTATCATGAGTTTGAATGCTCATGTTGCTTGAAGTAGACATGCATTTGTTGAACCTTATCTGCCAAAACCACCATAAGATTGTAATGTTTTAGAGACATTCCACAGTTGGTAATCCACAGATCATTACACGTAATATATATAGCAAGAATAATCAAAAACATATTTTCTTAGCAAGAATAATCAAGTAATTTTGAATTTCTTCAAATATCTACCATTGTACAAAGCAGGTTAACCTGAAAATTGGCTGGACAACAGTGCATAATGGTCTTTCACAGAATTAAAGTAGGATGTTCGTATATTTCCTTTAATTACTACTACGTTACAATCATATACCAATCCACTCCAGCGGTCTAATTACTCCTTTCAAGAAAACGTTTAAATATGCTTCTTGCATATTGAAGGGAAAATTCATGTATTGAAAACATGAAATAGAGGCAGGAACTAGCAAGAGTTGGAGAAACATACTCCTTAACTTCCTCAGCAGGCGTTGTTACAACAGTAGTTGCAGCAGCACTTATTTTCCCACTAGTCTTACCTGACTTCCTTCTCTTCTGATGATATTTTCGCAAAGGCAAACCTGTAAAATAGGCAGCTGCTTCAAGAATACATATTTTTTAAGCTAAACGATGTTTAAATCACTTTCTTAAAGCAATATCTAGCAATGATAATAGAAAGTAAATACTGACAAAGGATAAAACAGAACAAAAAAAATTGAATTATGCAGCAGTATTGAAGACTTGGCAAAAACTTGATTGCTAGAAATTAATAAGTTGCAATTAATTAGAATCCTGTCAAGCAAGTACCCAAATATGTATACACAGTAAACCTAAGGCTTTCAGTTCTTAGGTTGATTTCTGAGGTTCCAAGATACAATCAGAATAAAGGAAGCTAACCAAGTTTAAACCCTAATCGAGTATAATAGTGAACATAAAGAAGTAAAAACTGAAATTACATACCATATGTTTCTGAAAGATAAGAACTGGGATTAATTCTAGAAGTTGACCGACCAGCAGATGAAATTTGCGTCGTTGAAGCATATATTGAGGAAGTTAAGTATATATTGAGGAAGTTGAGGAAATTACATACCATATGTTTCTGCTGAGGAAGTTAAGGAGTAAAGATTGTTGAACCTCAAAACGCTCCTCTTAATCTTCTTAAGCTTAGAAAATGTATCCTCAAGATTGCTGAACCAATTGCTCCTCTGATCTTCTTTCGTTCGGCGCGATTTGAAAGAGAAACGCGATTTAGAAAAATTTGGAGGCGGCTTCTTTTTTGACCCGAAACTAGGATTCGCGTATTTTTTTTCCCACATTTTCCTTTCCTAGGCCGTTGGATGCATCTGACGGCTGAAAGAAGAAGTTCATTTTTTGGCTAAATTACGGGATCTCGGACCAGATCTCTTCCGTTATATATATATATATATATATATATATATGGTCCGGATCTTAAGCTCACCCCTTATTCAACTCCCGAGCTCACCCCCCGTTAGCGACGGACCCAGTGGCGGTTTGGTCATACAACCGTCGTCTATACTTTTAGCGATGCTATATGTTGTCCGTCACTAAAAGTATAAACAACGGTTGTATGACCGAATCGTCGTCGGGTCCGTCGCTAAAGGCGGGGTGAGCTCGGGTGAGTTGGATAAGGGGTGAGCTTAAGAACCGAACTATATATATATATATATATATATATATATATATATATATATATATATATATATATATATATATATATATATATATATATTCTCCAAGTTTTATATATAGATATATATACCTATATGCAGTGGCGAAGCCAGAGACTCTGATCAGCGGGGTCAAAATTATTACTGTTGGCCCAAGTGTAAAATTAGGCTTCACATGACCTAATTGAATTAAATGCGTAATTAGGGTTCCACGACCTCATTAAATATGCAAATTAGGGTTTGTATTATAACCTAATGGAATATAGACGAAAAAGTCAAAAATAAATGTGCTAGACCCGGAAAAGGTCTCCACGTGTCCCAAGGCAGAAGGCTCATGGAGGCGGCTCGTTTTGAGAATTGATTGAGGGATTGGATTGGTGGCTAGAAGAACAGGACGATCTGGGCTTTATTCTAATGACTAAAGGGTATTTCTGAAAATTTCCTAAAAACATGTGCCTTGCACATGACTACTTTTCAGAAAACCCTATAAATACCCCTTGCATTCCATTGGGAAGGGGATCTCTCTTCAGGCTCAGGACTTGGACTCTTGGAAGATCAAAGGACTTGAACATTCTCTCTCAACACTCAGAAAGACTCTTGGAATACCAATAACCCTCATAAAGTTTTCGAATTCTAGGAGTGAAAGGACTCAAGAAGAAGGCTCTTGGAATCCCAATAACCCTAATAAGGTTTCGGGATTCTAGGAGTTCTATCACGCGTCATTGGAGTAATCGACCACTTGTCGTTCTCCCCTCTTCAATCAATCAATCAAATCCGTGTTCTTCGTAGATTTATTTCCTCCTTAGCCAACATGAAACTCTAATTGGCAAAGCACGATTTCCTAGCTCACAAATACTAAGCTATAAAAAATTTAGCAGGGGTTCGGGGACGCTGTCCCCGAACCAAATTTTTTTTTAATAGTTTATACATTCGGGTATATATATATATATATATATACTATATATATTATAATAAAAATATAATGAGTAATAATATATGGTATATATACACTATATTGACTCAAAATAGATTTTTTTTAATCACAATTGTTCATACGTAAATAATTCATTATTTATTTTTAAAAATTATATAAATTAGATTATTTTTTAGTTTAAAATATTATAGAGATAGATACATATATTGAAAGGATATGAGTCACATGTGGTTAAAATTTGATTGACAAAGGTATACATTTTTAATTTGACCCCGTATAATAAAAAATTTATAAAATTTTAGTGGGGTCAATTTATATATAATATTTTAAAATTTTAAAATTTACCTTACATTATATAGCAAATTTTTTTCCCAGTGGGGTCGATTGACCCCACAAAATTTACATGGCTTCCCCACTGCCTATATGCATATAGGTGTAAGACTAATTCCTATTCATTTGAGAAGAATCGATTAAAAATATATCTTTTATTTATAGAAATATCAATTCTTAAAAAAAATTCTTCTGTTAATTTCTCTATTCTATCTCTGGATACCAATCTAAAATAACACAGTTTTATTATGTTTGTCATTATAATTTTACTATTATATATTGTAAGACCCCGAATTTTATGAAATAAAAGTATTCAATTTTTCTTATAATTACTATTTAGTAAATGGTTAAATTGATAAAAGTTTAAAGTTATGGGTGAAATGTGAATTTTTTTTGAAGATAAGGAAGTGGTTATAAAATAATCATTGTTGTCGGGGAATATTCGTTTGGTCGTGGAATATTCTTTCTGTCGGGAAATATTCGTACGACGGCGCAGCTATTTGTGGGCCCCATAACGAATAACTGTCGGATGAAGAAAATGATAAATTTGAGTTTTTACAAATAATGGCGTAGTTGTTACCGTTAATACTGTTGAAATACCCGGTGGTTAAAATACAGTAATACGCGTTATTGCACAGTAGCACACGGTATTGCACAGTATTTTTTAAAATTATTGATTCTTACGTAAGAAGGCACTGCTCAATAATTGTTACAGTAGTTATTGTTCAATATTTTATTTTATTGATTCAATAATTATTGCGTTGATATTTTATATTATTGTTGTTTCAATAATTGTTGCTGCACAGTATTTTCCATTATCAGATCAATAATTCATATTATTTGAATAATATTATTAGATAGCATTATTGGCAATGTCTAGAAAGTTCTGTCTAAGGAGAGGTTTGGTCATCTAATTGCGCGCCAGTAAGGAGAAATCCTTATTGGAAAGCCCCCTCTTTCCTGGGAACGGCCTGGTTATCATAAATATGATTCTGTAATATTATTTGTGAATAATTAATTATTTATTCATATGATAAGGAAATATTTATTTTATGTGGATATAAATGAGGGATATATTTTTGTGGTTAAAAATGAAGGAGTTAATGTTGAGGTTTTTATCAGTATTTGTGTCGGAATGGAGGTATTAAAAATCAGGGTTTTTGAGATATTTTGCGGGGGTTATAATTTTTAATCCGACCGGTTGGATCGTGGTAATTTTTGGATATGTTATACATATATAAGTTGAGTATATGTCCACAAATTTTGAACCGTTAAAAATGAACGTATGATTTATTATGAATTTTACGAGATGACTGGTTCAGAAATTATTGAATTTTCGGAGTTAATCATTTTGGTAGAAAATTCTAGAATTGGTGGGCCCCACTCTTGGTTGGTGAAGAAATATGCTGAGATTTTTATTCAAATGTGGTGGGTGGGAATAGTAACAGGTAAAGCCATCAGGTTGCAGGTTAAGTCTGCTTCGGCGTGCTAACATTTTCCTATAAATAGAGAGCTAAGTTAGAATTAAAAATCACACCAGAATTCATAAGTTTTCTCTCTTTCTCTCTCTAGATTATTGAGTATATTTTATGAGTATTTAGATACTTTGTGAGTTTCTATTCATCAGTGCAAGTTTTCTTCAACCTTATACCGGTCAGAAGTGCTGCTATTTTGAGGTAAGGGATAGTAAGAGATTTTAAGGGTTGTTATGTTTTTCAATTTCGTAATTTTTCTGACCTTCAAAAATTTTGGAAACATTTAAAATGATATTTTGATGAGTTTTCTTGATTGTGTCCAAAAATGGTGATTTTTGGATGTATAGATTAAGAGTTATGAATTTTATGAGAAAAGACTATTTTAAAAGTAACCGCTTATAACTTCTTGTGGTTAACTCCAAAATTGATAAAATTTTTATTGGGAGTACATGTGTATGATAGGAAGATACTCTGTGAATTTCAGAATTTTTAGATAAAAGTACAATTTTTGATAAATGTCTAAATATTCGGCTGTTTTGGCCATATAAAAAATAGTAAATGACTTCTAAAAATTCTGAGAAAAATATATGTTCACTATGGGACTATATTATGCTAAATCCCAGAAAAGAAATATTTTTAGAACTGATTTGGTATTTTTCATGAAAATAGTCTAGTTATAAGTAAATGAATTAAATATGTTTTGTGAAGTAAGAAAATTAGAAAATAGGATTTTATGGCTTGAGAATCCTATATGAGGTATATGAAATTTTTTGATGAGGGTTTTGGTTATTGGTGATGAAATCTTATGAGTTTGGCATTTTGGAATGATTAAATACATTATTTTAGTAAAGTGTAAACAATTAAAAAAATTGTTTATAAATTTAAGAAATGTTATTCTTTCAATATCATTATACCGAAATATTGGTATGAATTTTATTGTAGAATTTTTACCTTTTTGAGTCGGAGTTACTATTCATGAGTTACTATTCACGAGTTACTATTCGTGGATTACTATTCACGAGTTACAATTTATGACAAAATTGGTTTCTTTTTCTGACCAAATTATAGTTAGTTTATGAATATTACTCTCGATATTAAATCTATATGTTGATTATATTGATTTTATTATCATATATAACATTTTTATAACCCTAATGATGATATTTCTCTTTGACTTGAGTGTAAAGATGGGTAAATTTCTGGTATGATCATGACTATGGATTCTCTTTGGCCAGTAGTGCAAAGTTGAATTATTGACTGATATGATCATGACCATTGAATTTATAAGTGAATATCTTTAGCTTAAGTGCAAAGGTGAATTGATCAACATGGTTATAATTATTGTTTATATAAATTCTGAAATGATTATATATTTCTTTGAGATATTAATATATTTGGCCTGTAGTGCAAATATGAATTGTTGATGAATATATTTGGTCGTAGTGCAAATATGAACTGTTGAGGAATATCTTTGGCCTGTAGTGCAAAGATGAATTGTTGATGAATATCTTTCACCCGTAGTGGAAAGATGACATGTTAGTGAATATCTTTGGCCAGTAGTGCAAAGATGAACAGATGTTGAGATGAACATGACCAACTGGTGATACAAATGAATATCTTTGGCCGTAGTGCAAAGATGAAGTTATTAGTATGATTATGAACAGGAAATGTGATTTGGTGTAACCATGATCTTTGATGTTTCAGGTAAAGATAGGTGATGAAAATTATCTTCGTCCTGGATGAGAAGAGGAATTTAGAACTACAGTTATGATTATGAGTTATTCATATGATTGTGGACCAGAATTGTTGATTGGTGTTACAGGGATAAAATATTGTTGGTGGATTTTTAACATGGAGAAGATAATAGACTTTATAGTCTATTTGACTCTTCTAATTGATTGCTCGTTCCGCTGCAACTATGGTTGAAATTTTTATCATCTACCATTTGTTCTAAATCTCTGATTTATTACTGATGAAGACTATTGATAATTTATTTATCTTTAGTCATGATATTCTTTACTGGGCTAGTTGTGCTCACTCTTTTGTTTCACAATTCATTTCAGGTAATAAGAGTGTAGCTGGGTCGAGCGGGGGTAACAAGGGAATAGAACGGTGCTCATCATTTAGTAGTTATATTTGGTGAAGAAAATAGGGTGAGGCGAACCCAACATTGGAAGGGTGTTTCGTCACTATCATACAAGATGTCTAACGACATACAACCTCGTGTCATCATAAAACATTGTTGTGCTCATCCACTTGCTGAGTATATCTACGAGCACTACCTATATAATCTTGGTGTTTGTTTGAAGTATAATTCTCAATTAGAGACAGTGGAGATAATGATAAGTCAAGAGAAGACTCACCATTGGGAAGAATATGATAGTAATCTTCTCGTTTTTCTTTGGGGTCTATTGGGTCAACCAAGGATAATTTTGTGGCTATATGATATCTATCATAACCTAGAAGCATGGCCTCCTATGTACGAAGGTTTCCTTAAGCACTTCCCAAAGATTCTAGTTTCTAAAACAATTTTTGACTGTACCTTTATGTAAGGTACCTTTGTGAGGTGCTGATACATGATGGTGTCCAATGTCACATTTGGTATATATTTGTATCCAAACTCACAACATATGTGTTGTTGTATTTTACACGACAATTGTTGTAATAAAGTTGTAGTTGTTTTCTGTACCATGTATTTGATGACTCAGAATGGGTTGGATGAAATGGACCTATTTTGGGGTTGTCACATATATACCATCATTATTAAATAATAATTCATAATATTTGTAAATGAGAGTCTTTTTTGTTATATGAATGATAAGCAAGTATGCAGGATATAAATATACACACACAAGAAAGTAAAGTGTGTCGATAAAAGTTGTCTACTATCCACTTCAAATTAATTCATTTCATTGAGTTGGTGCAGTCTCCACTTTTAGCTTTCAATTTCAAACAAACAATAGTAGTAAAAAGAGAGAGGGGATAATGTGAGTGCTTACCGTGGCAAAAAGAAAAGTCTAAGAATTAAGCTTAAAGACGTCTGAAAAGAAGAAGAAATAATATCAAAAAGAATTAGGAATCACAATCACGCAAGAAAAAATTTCTCGAAATTTTTCGAAAAAACATCGAACAGCAGAAAATCATCCTTCGGAGCCTTTTTTATACTTATAATGGTATTTGACATTGCAGACGGTGGCAATTTTTGTAGGACTCTACGCTAGCTTCGTTTTGATATATTATGGGCCTCGAAACTCTAAACGGATCAAAAGTTATGTTCAAAATAGTAATTACTCCTCCCGGAATTCATTTATTTCCATCTAATCACTGATGTCCACCTAGGGTTCGGCCTCCTAGGGTTCGTCTCCCTAGGGTTCGGCCCCCTGGGGTGATTTCGCTACATGCAGAGCATTTTTCTTCTTTCGTGTTTTCATAGAAAAAACACCAAAACTTTCTTTATTATCCGAGGAAAAAAATTAAGATGTAATCAAGGTAATGGGGTTCAGAAGACAAAATAAAGATTGGAAGTACCTGGAAAAAAATGCCTCTAGGGTTCGCCCCCCCCCCCCCAATAGGGTTTGATCCCTATAGGGTTCGGCTACCTAGGAAGTTGTTCTCTCTATACCTTTGAGGTCTTGTTGCTCCACAAATCAACTGCTTAGAACGAATGTTTCTTCGCCACGAAAATTATATCATTTTTCTTTGATGAATTCCGAGGGAAAAAACCAAGATATGATCAAGGTGATGGGGCTCAAAAATAAAGAAAGACTACAATTTCCTGAAGAAAAAAAAAAGAAATAGAGGAAGCAAGTCAAGAGAAATCCGAAAAAAAGAATGCGAGTAAGCAAATTGAAAAGCGAAGACGAGAAGAAGGAATGGTGCCCCAAGGGTTTGGGTCCCCAATAGGGTTCGCCCTTATAGGGAGAACTCCTCTTTGTTACTGTGACGCCCCCAAAATTAGGTATACATCACCCATCTTGGGTCGTCAGATACAAAGTACAGAAAACAAATACAACTTACTAATACAACTGTCGTGTACAATACGACAAAACATAAACTGCGAGTTTGAATACAAATATTATCTTATAGAAAGTATTCATACTCAAAAGGAGTCCTCATTACATTTATTAACACACTATTACATAGAATAGTGAGGACTACTAACTAATACTATCATTCGAACCATCACTCTGTTTCCCGACTTGCCCCAGCTACGTTCTCATTTCCTGAAGAGAATAGTGAAAGAAAGGGTGAGCTCAACTAGCCCAGTAAGAAATATTATGACTAAGATAATGCAGAATAAATTATCATTAGCCTTCAACAATGTTAAACTGATAAAATATAATAGACATCAAGTTTAACTGCAGCGGAACAAGCAATCCATTAAAAGAGTCAAGTAGAAAATAAACTCTACTATCTTTTATGATTTAAAAGGTTTTTCAACATTTTGATCGCTGGGACTCAGCTTAATAAAATAATTCACATCATCGAATCACCCCTGCACTACGGCCAAGGATATTCGTGTATTCATTAATGGTCATAATCATGCCAACAACTGTCCATCAACGCACTACGGGCCAATGAGGACTTTTACCACATCATTTGTAACATTACGGTCATGATTATACCGAATAATCCCTGGTCATAATCATACCAAGTCCATCTATGCACTACAGGCCACAGATGACTTTTAACATTTTATAAACATGAGGATGATGACAATGATATAAGAATTCAATAAAACAAGTTCAAGAATTAATTTATCCAAGAATTAACAACGTCCAAATTGTCAACATGATACTGCTTTGTGGAGTAAAATTCAAGAATGCTTAGAAGAATATTTTCATGAAAAGATACTGGATGAAACGCAATTATCAAGGATATTCCACAAATTTCATGGAGTATAGAAGTCAACACTTAACCAACTGAGTACAATAAAGAATGGAATAACAAAAGAAATCACCATGCATGCGATAGACCGCACAGACAGGTTATTCCAACAGAATAATAAATAATGGAACCAGGTCCGGCGTAAACGCACGGACAGGATATTCCGACAGAATAATAAATAATGGAACCAGGTCCGGCGTAAACGCCCAGACAGGATATTCCGACAAAATAATAAATAATGGAACCAGGTCCGGTGTAAAACACACAGACAGGATGTTCCAACAGAATAATAACAAGACGGAACCAGGTCCGGTGTAAAACACACAGACAGGATGTTCCAACAGAATAATAATAAAAACGGAACCAGGTCCGGTGTAAAACACACAGACAGGATGTTCCAACAGAATAATAGAAGAATGTCACCAAGTATAGGGTAGACCGCGTATACAGGTTATTCCAACAGAATAATAAGAAATGGAATAACAACAGTTCTCTTCATGAATAAGAAAGAATAACACCCTTTACCGTTTTAAAGAAGAGCTGAAGTAAGGAAGTAGTTAAGTAGCAGAATACTCTTCTTCTCTCTCTCTATAGTTTCTCTCTATAGTTTCTCTCTCTAGAGTTCAGTGAATTCGTAAGAAATAATGAAGGAATGAGCTGCTATTTATAGAAAAATAGAATGCATAGTAACTAATTCATGAACGGTCCATATTTAAAGAAATTTTTTTTAAATATAATATATTCTATTTATAGAATAACTTTAATAAAGTATTCTATTTTATATAAAAAGATGTTTCTGTTTTATTACGTTAATAATACGAATAAAACAAAACGTCATTATCGCTAAATAATTCATATTATTAACTGACAATAATTGAATCAAACTGAGTGACTTCTCACATAAGCATTAATAATTAATACCGTGTGCTACTATGCAACCACACGTATTACTGTACTTTTACTACCGAGTAGTTCAACAGTAACAATGGTAAAACTTTCGCCGTTATTTTTAATAAAATATTTTTGTCGTTTTCTCAATCCGACAATAATTTTGTTGTGGGGTCCACCAATGATTGTGCCGTTGTACGAATATTTCCTATTAAAACGAATATTCCCCGACCAATCGAATATTATATAACAACTTGCGTACTTTGTAAAATTTATAAATATTACCCACAACTATAACATTATATCAAATTAACTACATAATATTCAAAAATGATATTTATAGAAAATTCATCTTTATTTATAAAAGTTGGGGTCTTACAACCTCCCCTTCTTATGAAATTTCGCCCTCGAAATTAGGGTACGTACCTGACATGTCGAATAGGTAAGGATACCTTGATTTCATTTCAGATTCTAACTCCCAAGTCATTTCCTCAACATCGTGGTTTCTCCACAAAACTTTGACTTGAGGTATAACCTTGGAGCGTAGAATATGTTCCTTCTTATCCAAGATTTGAACAGGAACTTCTTCATACGTCAAATCCTCCGCTATTTCGTCCGGTTCTAACTCAATAATGTGGTTCGGGTCTTCCACATATTTGCGTAACATGGATATGTGAAAAACGTTATGAACACGAGACATACTTGGCGGTAAAGCGAGTCTATAAGCCACAGTTCCTACTCGATCGAGGATTAAAAATAGACCGATGAATCGAGGATTGAGCTTTTCTCTCTTTCCAAATCTCGTAACTCCTTTCCATGGAGCAACACGTAAGAACACATGATCTCCTACATCAAATTTCACGTCCTTTCGATGAAGGTCAGCATAACTCTTTTGTCGATCTTGTGAGGTTTTTATACGTTGTCGGATCGTTTGAATCTTTTCTGTAGTCATACGTACCAACTCCGGTCCCAACAACGTTGCTTCACCCACCTCATCCTAGCATACTGGAGAACGACATTTTCTTCCATACAATGCTTCGAATGGAGCCATGCCAATACTTGCTTGATAACTGTTGTTGTAGGAAAACTCCACCAATGGTAAGAACTTGTCCCAACTTCCCTTGAAGTCAAAGACACAGAGTCTTAATAGATCTTCAAGAGTTTGAATAGTCCTCTCTGATTGTCCGTCCGTCTGAGGATGATATGCTGAACTAAATCGTAAATCCGTGCCCATAGCTTTTTGTAAACTAACCCAAAATCGTGAAGTGAATCTTGGGTCTCGGTCAGAAACTATGGATACTGGCATACCATGCAGTCTTACAATCTTGTTTATGTACATACGAGCAAGACGTTCAAGTGTATAAGTTTCTCGTATCGGTAAGAAATGAGCAGACTTGTTCAATCTATCAATAATGACCCAAATCGAATCTATACCTTGAGAAACCTTAGGAAGACCGGTAACGAAATCCATGGTAATGTGCTCCCACTTCCATTCTGGAATTTCAAGTGGTTGTAATGGACCTTTTGGTACTTGATGCTCCGCTTTGACTCGTTGACAAGTTTGACACCTTGAGATAAACAACGCTATCTCTCTCTTCATATTGCTCCACCAAAATGTATGACGAAGATCACGATACATTTTGGTACTTCCAGGATGGATTGCAAACGGTGTGTTGTGCGCCTCCATCATGATTTTATACTTTAAATCAGGGTTGTTAGGAACACAAAGTCTGGAGTTGACTCGAAGTATTCCTTCTTCATCGATTCTTGCTTCCGGCATAGCACCTTCTTGCACTTTCTTCCTCATACGCATCAGCTCCAGGTCTGTAGCTTGAGCAGCTTTAACTTTATCGATTAAAGTCGGTTCTACTCGTATATTCGCCATCATCACATGGGTCCCTGGAGTCTTTAACTCTATCTCCATCCTTTGCAAATCACACAAAATGGGCCTTTGTGTTGACAATATCGCACTCGTACTTGCATATGATCTTCTACTCAATGCGTCAGCTACCACGTTCGCTTTTCCAGGATGGTATTGAATGGTATGATCATAATCTTTCAACAGTTCAAGCCAACGTCGTTGTCGCATGTTGAGTTCCTTTTGAGTGAAGAAATATTTGAGGCTTTTATGATCCGTAAAGATCTCCACCTTCTCCCCATACAAGTAATGCCTCCAAATTTTAAGTGCAAAGACAACAGCTGCCAACTCTAGATCATGAGTAGGATAATTCCTCTCATATTCCTTGAGTTGTCTTGATGCATAGGCTATGACTTTTCCATGTTGCATGAGAACGCATCCCAACCCTTTGCTCGAAGCATCACTGTAGATGACAAATCCCTCCGAGCCAGATGGTATTGTTAGAACAGGTGCTGAAATGAGTCTCCTCTTGAGTTCTTGAAAACTCTTCTCACATTCTTCGCTCCAACCGAACTTTGTATCTTTCCGAGTCAGCTGAGTTAATGGAGTAGCGATTCGAGAAAATCCTTCCACGAATCTCCGATAATAACCAGCTAAACCAAGAAAGCTACGTACTTCGGTCACTGATTTAGGTTGCTCCCAGCTTTGAATAGCTTCAATCTTTGCCGGGTCAACCGATATTCCACGACTTGATACTACGTGCCCAAGGAATGCTACCTCCTCCAGCCAGAACTCGCATTTCTTCAACTTGGCATAAAGCTTGTATTCACGAAGCTTTTGGAGTACCAGCCTCAAGTGTTGCTCATGATCTTCACGGCTTTTGGAATAAATAAGGATGTCATCAATAAAGACGACCACAAAGTGATCCAAATATTTCTTGAATACCCGGTTCATCATATCCATGAAGGCAGCAGGAGCATTAGTCAATCCAAAGGACATGACTAGGAATTCATAATGCCCGTACCGAGTTCTAAAAGCCGTCTTTGGAATATCCTCAGTTCTAACCTTCAGCTGATGATATCCAGAACGAAGATCGATCTTTGAAAAGAATTGTGCTCCTTGCAACTGGTCAAACAGGTCATCAATACGTGGCAATGGGTACCTGTTTTTGATGGTGACATGATTCAACTCCCGATAATCAATACAAAGTCGCATACTTCCATCTTTCTTCTTCACGAATAGCACAGGAGCACCCCAAGGAGAAGTACTAGGACGAATAAAGCCAATGTCTAACAATTCCTGCAGTTGGATCTTTAACTCCTGAAGTTCAATAGGAGCCATTCGATATGGGGCTTTGGAAATGGGTTTTGTACCGGGTTCAAGGTCGATACAAAATTCAATTTCACGCTCTGGGGGTAGGCCAGGAAGTTCTTCAGGGAATACGTCAGGGAATTTATTAACAATAGAAATATCATTCAAAACTGACGTATTTTTGTTTAGATCCGTGACATGAGCTAAGAAAGCTTGACATCCGTTTTTCAATAAACGAATAGCTTTATGGCTTGAGATGACAGCGATTGATTTTAATGGTTTGGTTGCTTGAATTCGCATAATAGGTCGATTAGGAATATGAAAGCTAACAACCTTACGAAAACAATCAATTTTTGCATGATGAGTAGTTAACCAATCAATCCCTAGAATCACGTCAAATGCAAGTATTTTTAATGAAATAAGATCGACAGGTAATGTGTGGGTACCAACTTGAACCAAACAAGACTTATAAACCGTGGATGTAATGAAGGTTTCTCCCAATGGAGTTTCAACAGATAAGTCAAAGTCTAATTTCTCCGGAATCAAATTTAATCGATGAGCGCAAGTAGGAGAAATAAAAGAATGGGTAGAACCGGTATCAAATAAAGTATAGACTTCGTTAGAGTTTATGATAAGCTTACCCGTGATGACCTCATTCGGGTTCCTTGCTTTCTGGGAGGTCACAACAAACGCTCTCCCTTGCACTACCGGTTTTGACTTTTCTGGGACGGCCTTTGGTGTCTCCATCTTGGCTGAACTTATTTTTGTTAAACGACAAAATCGAGCTAAATGACCTTCTCTTCCACAATTATAACATGCTTTAGACGGCATCGCGCAGTTTGGACTGATGTGCCCCTCCCCTCCGCATTTGAAATATATGATAGGTGGTCGTTCTCCTTCCTTAACAACGGGTGCTGGTGCTGACGTCTTTCCATCATTGTTGAATCTCCTCTTCTTGAAATGACCATTCTTATTGTTTTGGCCCTGATTACCACCGAAGTGGTTACCATTTCTGGCCTGTTGATTCCCTCCACGCTTGTTGTCACCGCTTCGATGACTGCTCTCACTGGTATTATCATTTTGCTGACTGCTCTCTTTTGGTTGCGTTGACTCGTTATCGCGCTCCACTAACTGAGCCCTATTCACAACATCTGAATACAAACACAGTTTATGAAATAAGATGTTGACGTATCTCAGGTTTCAAACCTTGCAAAAATATTCGCGTCATTCGCTCTTCATTATCCACCAAGTGGGACGCAAACCGGGATAACTCAGCAAATTTAGCCTCATACTGCGACACGGTCATATTATTCTGCTCCAATTTGATGAACTCCACCTCCTTCATGTGACGAACACTTTCGGGAAAGTATTTGTCATTGAACAGCTCTTGGAACTTCTCCCAAGACATCTTCAGTGCGGCAGGTTGAGTACGCTTAATCGATTCCCACCAGTAATCTGCCTCTCCTCGCAACATAAAGGCGGCAAAGGGAACCTTTTGCTCCTCGGAGCATCCCAAGACATCAAATATCTTGGTAATCTGCTTTATCCATGTTTCCGCTATAAGTGGTTTTGGCTCTCCCTTAAACTCTGGTGGTCCCAGCTCCTTGAACTGTTTAGCGGTGACCGTCCGAGAGTTTTCAGTGTTTCCACCTATATTTTGACAGGAGCCGCTCTCGCCTGCTGTTGCATGAACTGCATAAAGTTTCTGAACATTCCATCATTCATCATCTGGTCAGTGTGTTGTTTGCATGAGGATTGTCACCTTCCTGATGCACATTATCCTGATTATTGATATGTGGTGAATCAACAGTCGCCTGTGCTCCATTGCTATTCTCAACATTCTCAGATGCCATTTTTAGATACTGCCACAAAATAAAAGTTAATTGATATGTCATATATTATCCTTATATTATGACCGACCAATTAAATACCATGCAAATAAACTTAGGTAGGTCATACTAGCGAAGGAATTCCCCGTCTCTCCCCTCCTAGTTCTATTCTCACATCTTAGCCAGGGATCATATCCCTAAGCTCTGATACCAACTGTGACGCCCCCAAAATTAGGTATACATCACCCATCTTGGGTCGTCAGATACAAAGTACAGAATACAAATACAACTTACTAATACAACTGTCGTGTACAATACGACAAAACATAAACTGTGAGTTTGAATACAAATATTATCTTCTAGAGAGTATTCATACTCAAAAGGAGTCCTCATTACATTTATTAACACACTATTACATAGAATAGTGAGGACTACTAACTAATACTATCATTCGAACCATCACTCCGTTTCCCGACTTGCCCCAGCTACGTTCTCATTTCCTGAAGAGAACAGTGAAAGAAAGGGTGAGCTCAACTAGCCCAGTAAGAAATATTATGACTAAGATAATGCAGAATAAATTATCATTAGCCTTCAACAATGTTAAACTGATAAAATATAATAGACATCAAGTTTAACTGCAGCGGAACAAGCAATCCATTAAAAGAGTCAAGTAGAAAATAAACTCTACTATCTTTTATGATTTAAAAGGTTTTTCAACACTTTGATCGCTGGGACTCAGCTTAATAAAATAATCCACATCATCGAATCACCCCTGCACTACGGCCAAGGATATTCGTGTATTCATTAATGGTCATGATCATGCCAACAACTGTCCATCAATGCACTACGGGCCAATGAGGACTTTTACCACATCATTTGTAACATTACGGTCATGATTATACCGAATAATCCCTGGTCATAATCATACCAAGTCCATCTATGCACTACAGGCCACAGATGACTTTTAACATTTTATAAACATGAGGATGATGACAATGATATAAGAATTCAATAAAACAAGTTCAAGAATTAATTTATCCAAGAATTAACAACGTCCAAATTGTCAACATGATACTGCTTTGTGGAGTAAAATTCAAGAATGCTTAGAAGAATATTTTCATGAAAAGATACTGGATGAAACGCAATTATCAAGGATATTCCACAAATTTCATGGAGTATAGAAGTCAAAACTTAACCAACTGAGTACAATAAAGAATGGAATAACAAAAGAAATCACCATGCATGCGATAGACCGCACAGACAGGTTATTCCAACAGAATAATAAATAATGGAACCAGGTCCGGCGTAAACGCACAGACAGGATATTCCGACAGAATAATAAATAATAGAACCAGGTCCGGCGTAAACGCCAGACAGGATATTCCGACAAAATAATAAATAATGGAACCAGGCCCGGTGTAAAACACACAGACAGGATGTTCCAACAGAATAATAACAAGACGGAACCAGGTCCGGTGTAAAACACACAGACAGGATGTTCCAACAGAATAATAATAAAAACGGAACCAGGTCCGGTGTAAAACACACAGACAGGATGTTCCAACAGAATAATAGAAGAATGTCACCAAGTATAGGGTAGACCGCGTATACAGGTTATTCCAACAGAATAATAAGAAATGGAATAACAACAGTTCTCTTCATGAATAAGAAAGAATAACACCCCTTACCGTTTTAAAGAAGAGCTGAAGTAAAGAAGTAGTTAAGTAGCAGAATACTCTTCTTCTCTCTCTCTATAGTTTCTCTCTATAGTTTCTCTCTCTAGAGTTCAGTGAATTCGTAAGAAATAATGAAGGAATGAGCTGCTATTTATAGAAAAATAGAATGCATAGTAACTAATCCATGAACGGTCCAGATTGATTACTTTAATCTGACGGTTCATATAATTAAAGAAAAATCTTTTAAATATAATATATTCTATTTATAGAATAACTTTAATAAAGTATTCTGTTTTATATAAAAAGATGTTTCTGTTTTATTACGTTAATAATACGAATAAAACAAAACGTCATTATCGCTAAATAATTCATATTATTAACTGACAATAATTGAATCAAACTGAGTGACTTCTCACATAAGCATTAATAATCAATACCGTGTGCTACTATGCAACCACACGTATTACTGTACTTTTACTACCGAGTAGTTCAACAGTAACAATGGTAAAACTTCCGCTGTTATTTTTAATAAAATATTTTTGTCGTTTTCTCAATCCGACAATAATTCCGTTGTGGAGTCCACCAATGATTGTGCCGTTGTACGAATATTCCCTGTTAAAACGAATATTCCCCGACCAATCGAATATTATATAATAACTTGCGTACTTTGCAAAATTTATAAATATTACCCACAACTATAACATTATATCAAATTAACTCCATAATATTCAAAAATGATATTTATAGAAAATTCATCTTTATTTATAAAAGTTGGGGTCTTACAGTTATCTCTAGTTCGGATTGAAGAAAGTCTCCGTGATGCTCCCTTGATGATCTTCCTGACTTGTAGAAAGAGAGAAAATTCAAAATGAAGCAAGACAAAAAGTGAAGCGTGAATGGCTTGGAAGGTGCATATATATGAATACATATATAGTCCCCAAAGTATACTTGCAGCAGAAAAGGAAGCAGTCACTCTTCTTCTATTAAGGAAATTCAATCTGGTTTGCAAAAGATAAATATATTTGATTTTGTTTCTAAATAGGAATATATAAAAATATTATTTTCTAAATATAGAAAAGATTTGATTTTTACTCCCAATAAAGGGAAATTTCAAATTTTGATTTTCCTTATAAATAATAATAATGATAAGGAAGGAAATTATCTTCAAAATCAAATAAATAAAAATTTTAATTTAATAAAGGAAAGATTTAGTTTACCAAAAGAAAGATTTTATTAGATTGAATTTTATTTGGTAATATTTGATTCTCTTCCTTGTTTTAATTTTCAGTAAAAAATAAGGAAATAAATATTGGGCAAGCTATGGAAAAATTTTCAAAAGATTTTCCAAATATGTCCAAGAAAGAGACCTGCTAGGTTTTGCCTCCCTAGGATTTAACCCTAAGGGTTTGGCACCCTATGGGTTCCTTCTAAGACACTTATCTCCAAAGACCTGTAAAGTGAAGTCCTGCGAAATCGTTCAAAAGCTTGAAGTATTCTTACACGATTGTCTCTTTTGAAATGCGACTTTCGCGCAGGGGGCAAATGTGGGCCCAAGTGCAAATTAGGATTCACATGACCTAATTGATTTAAATGCACAATTTGAGTTCCAAGACCTCATTAATATGCAAATTAGGGTTCACATGGCCTAATTGAATGAAGACGAAAAAGTTATAAATAAATGTATTAGACCTTAGAGAAGCCTCCACGTGTCTCAAGGCTGAAGGCTGGTGGAGGCGGCTCGTTTTGAGAATTGACTAAGTGATTGTATTGGTAGCTAGAAGGACAAGACGATATGGATATTATTCTAATAACTAAAAGGTATTTCTGGAATTTTTCTTAAGACATGTGTCTGACATGTGACTACTTAAGTTCTAGGAAACTCTATAAACACCCCTTCCATTCTATGAAAGAAGGGACTCTTTTCTGGACTTTAGACTTTTGGAGCTGAGACCTCTTGTTGGACTTGGAAGCTTGAATCTCTAGGAATCCCTGCTACCCTAACAAGCTTTCCAAATTCTAAGGGTTCTTGGACACTCTCTCTCAACCCGAAGCACTCAAGAAGGCTCCCCAAATCCCTGGTACCCTAACAAGGTTTTTGGATTTTAGGAGTTCTGTCACGTGTCATTAGAGTAATCGTCCACATGTTCTTCTCCCCTCTTCAATCAATCAATTTTGTTCTCTTCGTGGATTTTTCTCCTCCTCAGCCAACACGAAATCCTAACTAGCAAGGCACGATTTTCTTGCCCACAAACTCCAAATTAAAATATTCTAAGTACAATTAGTCACGAATTGAAATACTTCTAAATATTTTTCACTTCTGTAACTTCTTCCCTATAACACATCAACCTCGTGACATGAAATTGGGGGAAAAACAATCAGCCAATTGAGTTGCTACGGATCGGAGGATAGGTACCCAATTGTGGTGTATTGGGGAAAAAGCTTTGCAGAAGATTGTTATCGAAGTTGCGGTGATAGTGAGCAGATCCTGATCTTAATTGGTGGAGTAACCGATGACGGAGAAAAAAATGCTAAATTTGAAATTTGTTTGTTTCAATTTTAGATATATGTTTAAATTTTACTTTTGATTTTCTATTTTAATAATATATATATAATATCTATTGTGTTGTGATTGTAAGTTTGAGATAAGATTGGAGTTTAGGGGGAAAATGGTGATGGAGGAATTGATGATGGTAATGGTGTTGGAAGTGTTGATGATGGTGATGATGGTGATTGTGATGGAGGGGTTTAGGGAAGCAATAATGAGATTTTTTTTATTTTTTTTTACATTATTAAGTCTTTAAATTAGTTATTATATTATAGAAATAATTTCTTAAATTAATTTTTTAAAAGTCAAACTGTATATTAATACTGTCAAACCGTATATTATATACTATGTATTGTCGGCAATTGAGGTATTCCGGCCAATTTTGGCCGGAATCTAAATTTTGGCTACATTGTATGCAATTATGTACTTTACATAGTAAATTGTAAGTGAACCTATATTTTAATACGGTCAAGTCGCATAATACTATTTTTCTTGCTCAATTGAGGTATTCTGATCAATTTTGGTCGAAATTTGAATTTGGGGCTATATTGTATGCAATATTTAGGCACTTAAATTGTAAGTCCAAATTTTTTGAGAACCGAATTATGAATATGGTGGTTTTTGATGTAACGAAAGTTTATTTAGCCTATTAAATTATAAATTCACTCACATTAATTCACTTTTTATTAAACATCGACGGATTTCACAAAAAAAAAGAACAAAAAAAATTCATGCAACGGAGACGTTATCGAGATATGGTTGAGAAAGAAATATCTGAAGAACGTGAGGCAAAAAACGCTTGAAAATGAGAATAATATTTTGTTTAAAAAAATAACAACATTTTTTATTATTATTTTCACAATAAAAGTGTCGCTGTAGATGTATAGCGACGGTGAAAATCGTCGCTATATGATCTATAGCGACACTTTTTGTGACGCCCCCAAAATTAGGTATACATCACCCATCTTGGGTCGTCAGATACAAAGTACAGAATACAAATACAACTTACTAATACAACTGTCGTGTACAATACGACAAAACATAAACTGTGAGTTTGAATACAAATATTATCTTCTAGAGAGTATTCATACTCAAAAGGAGTCCTCATTACATTTATTAAAACACTATTACATAGAATAGTGAGGACTACTAACTAATACTATCATTCGAACCATCATTCCGTTCCCCGACTTACCCCAGCTACATTCTCATTTTCTGAAGAGAACAGTGAAAGAAAGGGTGAGCTCAACTAGCCCAGTAAGAAATATTATGACTAAGATAATGCAGAATAAATTATCATTAGCCTTCAACAATGTTAAACTGATAAAATATAATAGACATCAAGTTTAACTGCAGCGGAACAAGCAATCCATTAAAAGAGTCAAGTAGAAAATAAACTCTACTATCTTTTATGATTTAAAAGATTTTTCAACATGCTATCGCTGAGACTCAGCTTAATAAAATAATTCACATCATCGAATCACCCCTGCACTACGGCCAAGGATATTCGTGTATTCATTAATGGTCATGATCATGCCAACAACTGTCCATCAATGCACTACGGGCCAATGAGGACTTTTACCACATCATTTATAACATTACGGTCATGATTACACCGAATAATCCCTGGTCATAATCATACCAAGTCCATCTATGCACTACAGGCCACAGATGACTTTCAACAGAATATAAACATGAGGATGATGACAATGATATAAGAATTCAATAAAACAAGTTCAAGAATTAATTTATCCAAGAATTAATAACGTCCAAATTGTCAACATGATACTGCTTTGTGGAGTAAACTTCAAGACTGATCAGGAGAATATTTTCATGAATAGATACTAGATGAAGCGCAAATGTCAAGGATATTCCACTAATTTCATGGAGTATAGAAGTCAAAGTTTTAATCAACTGAGTATATTAAAGAATGGAATAACAAAAGAAATCACCATGCATGCGATAGACCGCACAGACAGGTTATTCTTAACAGAATAATAATAATGGAACCAGGTCCGACGTAAACGCACAGACAGGATATTCCGACAGAATAATAAATAATGGAACCAGGTCCGGCGTAATCGCACAGACAGGATATTCCGACAGAATAATAAAGAACAGTATAATAAATAATGGAACCAGGTCCGGTGTAAAACACACAGACAGGATATTCCAACAGAATAATAATAAAGACGGAACCAGGTCCGGTGTAAAACACACAGACAGGATATTCCAACAGAATAATAGAAGAATATCACCAAGTATAGGGTAGACCGCGTATACTGGTTATTCCAACAGAATAATAAAGAATGGAATAACAGAAGTTCTCTTCATGAATATAAAAGAAATAATATTCCCTACCTTAAAAGAACTGGATATTAGAAAAGTGAAGTAGCAGAATACTTTTATTCTCTCTCTCTTATTCTCTCTATACTTTCTCTCTCTATAGCTTGAATGAATTCGTGAAAAATAATGAAGCCCTAGGCCTCTATTTATAGAAAAACTGAGGGTGGCTCTTGGTCTTAACGAAGGGTCAAATGACTCTTGGTCTTAACGAAGGGTCAAATGACTCTTGGTAATATTGAAGGGACAACTACTATTGACGAAAGTAATTACTATTGACCAAGGTAAATACAATTGACGAAGGTAATTACTATTGACCAAGGTAAATACTATTGACCAATGTAAATACTATTGACGAAGGTAATTACTATTGATCAAGGTAAATACTATTGACCAAGGTAAATACTATTGACGACGGTAATTACTATTGACGACGGTAATTACTATTGACGAAGAGACTCTTAGATGATGACATATGGCCCCCCCATAAAAATAACCAAACTTACCACAACGTCTCAATTATTGATTTAATAATATAACATATTATACAGATGATACTATGACAATAATTTAAGAGATATGATGCAGCAATTACTGTAACAATAATTGAGTATAGCTGAGTGACTTCTCACGTAAGCATCAATAATCAATACCGTGTGCTACTATGCAACCACGCGTATTACTGTACTTTTACTACCAGGTAGTTCAACAGTTTTAACGGTAACACCTCAGCCGTTATTTTTATAGAAAGATAATTTTGTTGTTTTCTCAATCCGACAATAATTCTGTTGTGGGGTCCACCAATGATTGTGCCGTTGTACGAATATTCCCTGTTAAAACGAATATTCCCCGACCAATCGAATAATATATAACAACTTGCGTACTTTGCAAAATTTATAAATATTACCCACAACTATAAAATTATATTAAATTAACTCCATAATATTCAAAAATGATATTTATAGAAAATTCATCTTTATTTATAAAAGTTAGGGTCTTACACTTTTGTTGTGGAAATAATATTTTTTGTTGTAGATTTAATAATTTTCTATATTTAAAGCTTACAATGTCTATTATTTATAATGTGTTTATCATTGTCCTGAGTTTAGTACAATGATTTTTTTAAAATTTGAGTATTTAAAAATTGTTTTATTACTTGATTTTATTTATAATTAATATTTTATTTACTTTGTTCTCTCACTTGTCATTAAGGTTGCATAGCTTGCATCGGTACCATAAACATAAATCAAAGAAAATTCACTGATCAAAAATAGCTTTATTTAGTTTTAATAGTTTTATTTAGTTTATATATCTTAACAAATTTATAAAGGATACTTTTATTGTTAAAGATTTATTAAAATGTTAAAAAAAACTTCTTAACGTGATTTAATTATATTAATATTAGTCATGAACTTCATTACTAAAATTAATATCCTAACTAATTTAATTCATTAAAACTTGAAAATGCTTAGCACTATTATGTCGGTGGAAAACGCATTCGTCTGATTTTATTTTTAAATGTTTAAATTTTTTATAATATAATATTCTAATAAAATAGATAATTTAATATATAATATAATATATTCTAATTATAATCTAATAAAACAAATAACTTTATATATATTATAAAAGTTTTCTATTTTATTACTATTAAAAATAAAATAAAAATTTTAAAATAAAAATAAGTCTAAATATTTATATCACAAATTGAACAAATATCTTCCATGTTGGGATATTTCACATGAATCCCAAATTGGATAAATTCAAGAGTGTAGATTGGTTAATAAGTATGGTAGAGCCTCAACCTAAGTGATTGGATTAATTACATATTATAGTACATTTGTAAAAGTAATTACAAAAATAAAACATCCACAAAATAATTACAAAAGTAATACACTTTCCTATATTTATTTACAATATTAGTGCAATTAGGATTCCTTAATTTATGAGAATATTAGTGCAATTAGGATTCCTTAATTTAGGGGATCAGTATTGGTGGGCTGACATGACAAGTCGGGTGGTTTTTTTTTTTTGAAACGCGTGAACCTCTGTTGTTAAACCTTCTTTTTCTCCCAACTCCCATAACTTTTGTACTGGTATTTCTCTCTTTAAAATATTCTTCTTCTTCTTCTTCTTCATCATCATAGTTGTTAGACTAATTAACTAATTAGTGGCGTAAAATGGTTTGCATAGTCTAATAGTCCTTTATTTTTTTGATTATTTTTTAATTTACTTTTTATGCACTTGTTGATTCACAGGTTGTTCAAGTTAATGAGAAGAAGGTTTTGGATCAGAAAGTATACATGTTGTTCTATTATCGAGATAATAGAAATTTTGCTTCAAACAAGCCTCTTGATGTTGCTCGGAAAGAGATCATGGCGACAAATGTCATGGGAAGAAATAAACCTTATTTAAATTTCAATCAAGAATTAAAAGGATTGTGTTTCGTACTTTGGTTTTTGTTGGATATCCATAACCATTTGTTGTAGTTAGTGAGTTTGTAATGTTTATTGAAATTTATATAAATGAGATTACA
Source organism: Panax notoginseng (assembly GCA_016801055.1). Classification (NCBI taxonomy): domain Eukaryota; kingdom Viridiplantae; phylum Streptophyta; class Magnoliopsida; order Apiales; family Araliaceae; genus Panax; species Panax notoginseng. The sequence goes on from CM029018.1 coordinate 18,526,516, forward strand.
TATTTGATTATATTACCAATGATTTGACATTATTTTTTGGTTCGTATTTGCTACTTCTAAATTGTGTCTGATACATTATTTGAAAGGTACAGTTAGTAACCAAACATGCATAGAAGGGTAATTATTTTATTTATTGGTAGTAACCAGATAGTTACAAGCTTGTATCAGGACATATATCAAGTGTTAAATGTACATATGAGAGTATACATGGGTTGCCTAAACTGAGTTGGACGTTGTTTCTGTTTTGGTTACCATTAAAACCTGTTCTAGTTACTTTCATAAAACTATTTGGTTACTTCTTTATTATATTTTGGTTACTGTTATCTTATGGTTTGGCTACTATTATTGTGCCCTCAATGTGAAATTTTGGTTACTTTTATTTTTTATTCTCGTTAATATGTAATTGTTTAGTATACATGGATTGCCTAAAATGGGTTTCATTACATGATATTTCTGTTTTGGTTACCACTAAAACATGTTTTGACTACTATCATATAATTATGTGGTTACTGTAAGACCCCGAATTTTATGAAATAAAAGTATTCAATTTTTCTATAAATACTATTCAGTAAATGGTTAAATTGAAAAAAAGGTTAAAGTAAAGGGTGATATATGAATTTTTTTTCAAAATGAGCAAGTGGTTATAAAATACTCATTTCTGTTGGGGAATATTCGTTTGATCATAGAATATTATTATTGTCGGGGAATATTCGTACGACTGTACAACCATTTGTGGGCCCCATAACAGAATAACTGTCGGATGAAAAAAAAGACAAGTTTGAGTTTTTATAAATAACGGCGTAGTTGTTATCGTTAACACTGTTGAAATACTCAGTGGTTAAAATACAGTAATACGCGTTGTTGCACATTAGCACACGGTATTGCATAGTATTTTTGAATTATTGATTCTTACGTAAGAAGACACTACTCAATAATTATTATAATAATTACTGTTTAATATTTTATTTTATTGTTTCAATAATTGCTACGTTGATATTTTATATTATTGTTGTTTCAATAATTGTCACTGCACAGTATTTCTATTATCAGATCAATAATTCATATTATTTGAATAATATTATTAGATAGCATTATTGGTAATGTCTAGAAAGTTCTGTCTAAGAAGAGGTTTGGTCACCTAATTACGCGCCAATAAGGAGAAATCCTTATCGGAAAGCCCCCTCTTTCTTGGGAACGATCTGGTTGTCATAATTGTGATTCTATAATATTATTTGTGAATAATTAATTATTGATTTATATGATAAGAAAATATTTATTTTATGTGGATATAAATGATGGATATATTTATTTTTGTGGTTATAAATGAAGGAATAAATGCTGAGGTATTTTATCAGTATTTTGCTAGAATTGAGGTATTAAAAATCGTCCGTATGTGAATTTCGGGTATTTTCTATTTGGAAATTAGAAAAACTTTCTTCTATAAAGTTGTAGAAAATTAAATTTCCAATGGAATTGAAATGAGATTCGAATTTTTCTGATAAAATGGCTATTTATTATGAATTATTGAAGTTACTGAATTTATAAATGATTTTACAAAATTTTAGAATAAGTGGACCCCACCTTTGGTTGGTGAAAAATGTGCTAAAATTTTATTTCAAAAGTGGTGGGTGGGAATAGTAGCAGGTAAAGCCATCAGGTAGCAGGTCAAGTCTGCTTTGGCGTTCTAGCATTTTCTTATAAATAGGTTGCTGAGTTAGAATTGAAAAACACACCAGAAACATAAGTTTCTCTCTATATTATCGAGCATATTTTGTGAGTATTTAGATACTTTGAGAGTTGTTATTCAGTGCAAGTTTCCTTCAGCGTCATATTCGATATTTCAGTCAGAAGTACTGCTCTTTTGAGGTAAGGGATTGTAAAGGATGATAAGGGATGTTATTTTTTTGTAATGATGTTATTTTTTTAATATCATTATACCGAAATATTGGTATGAGTTTTATTGTGAAATCTTTACCTTTTTGTGTCGGGATTATTATTCACGTATACGACACTATTCACGTATACAGCACTATTCATGTATATGACACTATTTACGTATATGACATTACTTGCGTATTCGGTACTATGTACGAATACAGAGTATTATTCACAAGTTGCTATTCACGAGTTGCTATTCATGAATTACTATTTACGAGTTACTATTCACGAGTTACTATTAACGAGTTACTATTCACGGGTACTATTCACGACAAAATAGGTTTCTTTTTATGACCAAATTATCATTGATTTATGAATATTGCTCTTGAAATTAAATTTATGTTTTGATCATATTATTTTTATTATCATATATAACATTTTTATAATCCCGGTGATGAAATTTCTCTTTGACTTAAGTGTAAAGATGGGTAGATTATTGATATGATCGTGACTATGGGTTCTCTTTGGCCAGTAGTGCAAAGTTGAATTATTGACTAGTATGATCATAACCATTGAATTTATAATTGAATATCTTTAGCTTAAGTGCAAAGGTGAATTGATCAACATGGTTATAATTATTGTTTATATAAATTCTGAAATGATTATATATTTCTTTGAGATAATAATATCTTTGGCTCATAGTGCAAAGATGACCTGTTGTTGAATATCTTTGGCCCGTAGTGTAAAGATGAACTGTTGATGAATATCTTTGGCCCGTAGTGCAAAGATGTCCTGTTATTAAATATCTTTGGCCTGTAGTACAAAGATGAACTGTTGATGAATATCTTTGGCTCGTAGTACAAAGATGAATTTATTAGTATGATTATGAACAGGAACTGTGATTTGGTATAACCATGATCTTTGATGTTTCAGGTAAAGGCAGATGATGAAATTTATCTTCGTCCTAGATGATAAGAGGAATTTAGAACTACAATTATGATTATGAGTTCACATGATTGTGGACAGAAACTATTGATTGATGTTACAGGATAAAACATTGTTGGTGAACTTTTAACATGGAGAAGATAATAGACCTTATGGTCTATTTGACTCTTCTAATGGATTGCTCGTTCTACTGCAACTATGGTTGAAAAGTTTTATCATTTACCATATGTTTTAAATCTCTGATTTATTACTGACGAAGTCTATTGATAATTTAATTATCTTTAGTCATGATATTCTTTACTGGGCTAGTTGTGCTCACCCTTTTCCTTCACAATTTTTTTCAGGTAATAAGAGTGTAGATAGGTCGAGCGGAGGTAACAGAGGAATAAAACGGTGGTCTCTAGCTGTGGAGGTTCTTTCTAAACAGTATGAAAATAATTTTATTGAGAACTTTAGAATAGTGGGTTGTATTTTATACATTATTTAGTAGTTATATTTGGTGAATCCAATAGGATGAGGCGAACCCAACGTTGGAAGGGTGTTTTGCCACTATCATACAAGATGTCTAATGACATGCAACTTCGTGTTATCATAAGGCAAGGTTGTGCACATCCACTTGCTGAGTATATCTACGAGCACTACCTATATAATCTTGGAGTTTGGTTGAAATATAATTCTCAATTGGAGACAATGGAGATAATTATATGTCAAAAGAAGACTCACCATTGGAAAGAGTATGATAGTAATCTTCTCGTTTTTCTTTGGGGTCTATTGGGTCAACCAAGGATAATTCTGTGGACATATGATATCTGCGCACATCCACTTACTGAGTATATCTACGAGCACTACCTATATAATCTTAGAGTTTGGTTGAAATATAATTCTCAATTAGAGACAATAGAGATAATTATATGTCAAGAGAAGACTCACCATTGGAAAGAACATGATAGTATTCTTCTCGTTTTTCTTTGGGGTCTATTGGGTCAACCAAGTATAATTCTGTGGACATATGATATCTATCATAACCTAGACGCATTGCCTCCCATGTACGAAGGTTTCCTTGAGCACTTCCCAAAGATTTTAATTTTTAAAACAGTTATTGACTGTACATTTATGTAAGGTGTCATTGTGACGTGCTATCCAAGGTTGGGATGAGAGTCACAGTTGGTATATATTTTTATCAAAACTCATAACATATGTGTTATTGTATTTTACACGACAATTGTAGTAATAAAGTTGTAATTATTTTCTGTACAATGTATTTAGCGACTTAGAATAGGTTGAATGGATTGGACCTATTTTAGGGGCGTCACAGTTACTGTTTTATTATGTTACATTATGGTTAATGTTATTAGTAACCAGATAGTTACAAGCTTTTATCAGGACAAACATCAAGTGTTAAATGTACAGGTGAGAGTGTCCTATTTATATAGCTGATGTATACTTATAAATTACATACTAATAAAAATTATCTGGAAATTGTACAATTGGTATTTAAATCTGCATATAAAGGTAACCATTTTATTTTTTGTGAGTAACTAAATTTACATAAAATTAGTTTAGAACAGTATCCGTCAGCTATTTCAGTTGAAATGTTAGGTTGGTATCCAAACCTACATACATGGTAACCATTTTTGTTTTTGTTAGTAACCAGATAATTATAAGTTTGTGTCAGGACTGTTATAAAGTGTTAAATATATATATTTTATTTATACCCTGTCATCATGATGGAATAAAAAACTCCAATTAAAAGTTCCCATTTATATATATGATAGTCACTTATAGATCTCATATTAAAATAAAAATAGTTTGAGAGGTGCAGTTGGTATCCAAACCTACATATAAGGGTAACCATTTAAGTTTTTGTTAGTAACCAAATAATTAAAAACTTATATTATAATAATTATCAAGTGCTTAATGTACATGTGAGGATTCCCATTTATCTAGCTCATGGATACCTTTAAATTATATAGTTATAAAAGTTATTTTGAAATGGTCCAGTTGGTAACTAAATATGAATATAGAGGTAACCATTTTATTTTAGATGGATAACCAAATTTACATAAAAATGTTTCAGAACAATTACCAATTGTTTAATGCATATGTTTACTTTATATTGACAACTCATGATGGAATCAAAAATTAAAATATTAATTAATAACAATTTTGGTTACTGTACATCATCAAAACCAACCATGTGGTTAATGGTTACTAACAGTAAATAATTATATATTCCTATATTTACACTCTTTTTGTTTATGTTCCGTTTAAATAAAGTACAACTGGAATCATCTCCATTGTTTGACAACTGAATAAACATTGTAAAGTAACCAAATCAATATTAAACAGTAACCAAACTACATAATCTTAGTAACCAGAACATAAACTAAATTTTTACATGCAATTTTGAATGCCTAAATGATGGAATTTGACCAAAAAACCCTGAAGTTCACGAGCAAAGCTGGTGACTTTTGATCGTTGACCCGTTTTCAATGAAATTAGGCTCCGAAAATGCCAAAATCTAACACTCCAAACTTGACAAAAATTACCAAATTATCATCGGATCAAATCTTTTCATAAACTACATCAAATCTATCAAATCTTTCCATAAACTGACACGCTTGCTCATCAACCGCATCAGTTTGTTACCAACTAAAGACTAACAGTTGTATGAAGTTAACCAATGTAGTTAATAAGTAACCATCAATATAAAACAAACCAGTATATACAGTAATCATAATAACATTATACAGTAATCAAATTCATATTAGACAGTAGCCAACATATATCTATTTAGTAACTAGAACATAAACACATTTTTCGTTGCATTTTACAGTAAAAAACAACTAGTATAATGTATTTGTTACCAACTAAAGACTAACAGTCGTATGAAGGTAACCAATATAGCTAATAAGTAACCATGAATATAAAAAATATCAGTACAAGTGTACATTAATATTATTCAGCAACCAAATAAATATTATACAGCAACCAATTATATAGTATATAACAACCAATATATAATCAGATTAACAGTTGTATGAAGGTAACCAATGTAGTCAATAAGTAACCACCAATATAAAAGAAACAATTATAAAATACAATAACAATATACAATAACCAAATAAACACCTTACAGTATCTAAATGCATATTAGACAGTAACCAAGATATATGTAATTAGTAACCAAGATTATAAAAAATATTTTTACATTCATTTTACAACCAAACAATCAGTAATGACTTTGTTACAAATTAAAGACTAACAGATGTATGAAGGTAACCAATGTAGTTAATCAGTAACCATTAATATAAAAAAATCAGTAAAAAATACAGTAATATAATGCATTAACCATGGTAATATTACATAGTAACCAAGTCAGCATTATATATTAACCAAATCCAAATTAGACAGTAACCAACATATATTTACTTAGTATCCATAATATATAACATATTTTTCCATGCATTTTACAGCAAAAACAAACAATATAAAAAACATCAATATGTACTTAAAGATCCAACAGTTGTAGGAAGGTAACCAATGTATTTAATAAGTAACCAACAATATAAAAAATATCAGTAGAATATACATTTAAAGTATACAGTAAATAAATAAGTATTATACAGTAACCAAATAAATAATAAACAGTAACCAATTTATATATACTTAGTAACCAGAATATAAAACATATTTTTACATGCATTTTGCAATCAAAACAGTCAGTATATTGACTTTGTGACCAATTAAAGAGCGAAAAACTTAAGAAAAGTAACCAATATACGAGTATATGGTAACCACGGGGTAACTATATGCATATAAACTTTAAACTCAAATATCTTAGTATACAAATCTGTAACGAATCAATCAACAATCAACAATCAAAGTTGTTATAGAGGCTGGTTACTGATCTTGAAGTTGTTGTTGATCTTGAAGTTTCTGTTGATCTTGAAGTTGATGTTGATCTTGAAGTTGCTGTTAATCTTCTCCTCTATTATTCGATCTCAGAGTTGCATCTCGTCTTCTCCGATATGTCGTTGCTGTTGATCTTCTCCTCTATGTCGTCTTCTCTGATCTCAAAGTTACATGTTTTCTTCATTAGCGTGAATTTAGGACCGGTTAGTTAGAAATATGAAAGTCAGTAACTGATGTGTAGGGAGTCAATGCTCCGTAACTTTAGCAACGTATTATTGTGTTGCGTTATTTTTGTAATTATTTTGTGGATGTTTTATTTTTGTAAATACTTTCTAATTGATGTATATTAGTGTTAAGGACCCTAACCTTTTAGGTAAGGAGGTGGTCCAACATGCTTATTGGGCCAATCTACACAGGTGTGCGCTGTATGGTGATCATGAATTGATGTAGGATGGATCGAGCAATTTTGCTACAAAATGGTATTAGAGCTCATGGTTCGATGGGTCCAAGTATCAACTCTAAGGTGCGAGGGGAGTGCGAGGGTAAAATTCGCAGGACTCGTGGGTAGAGCAAAATAGAGTCCAAGTATCAACTCTAGGGTGCGACGGTGAATTCGTAGGCCTCGTGGTGGAGAAAATAGAGTTGAATCAGGTGGAGCACGGGATAATTTGAGTCGGGTGGAGCAGGCTCAGGATGACTTTGGGAAAGTTGCTCACACGTTTGCCCCGGACGTGGTGGAGTAATATTAGAGTCGGGCAAAGCTCTTGAATGACTCAAAGGTGAAGTATGATTTGAATCGGGTGGAGCGGGCTCAGGATGGCTCTAAGAAATTGCTGAGACACGTTTGCCTTTGACGTGGTGGAGTAGTATTATATATAGTCGAGTAGAGCTCTTAAAGGATTCAAAAGAAGGCATAGTGAATACTCTAGTATGATACTTGTGATGGATATTCAAGTGAAGGGTGGAGATTGTTGGGATATTTCACATGAATCTCACATTGGATAAATTCAAGAGTGGAGATGGGTTAATAAATATGGTAGAGCCTCAACCTAAGAGGTTAACCTTTTAAGTAAGGAGGTGGTCTAACATGCTTATTGGGCCAATCTACATAGGTGTGCGCTGCATGGTGATGAATTGATGTGGGATGCTTATACTTATCTTTAATCAACACAATATCTTTCAACAATTATTTATCATTAATTAATATTATAACTCACAATATTATTTACTGTCGCTCAATTAAATAACCTAACCCCTTTTCTCGACAGAACTTTTTAGACATTATCAATAATGGTATTTAATAATATCATTTCAATAATATGAGTTACTTTGTCGTGATAAATATTGATTTAATAATGTAAAATATTGTGCAGTTGTTACTGTGTCAATTATTGAGTCAATAATATGAATTACTGTAACAATTATTGAATGAAACACCGAGTGCTTACTACAGTAGCCATTATTGAATCAATTATCAAAAATATTGTGCAATAGCGTGTGCTACTGTGAAATAACGTGTGTTGTTATTCTTTTATTACCGGGTATTTCAACATTTAACGGTAAAAATTTTACCGTCAATTTTTAAAAAGGTTATTTTCTCGCTTTCTATATCCGACAGTTATTCTGTTGTGGAGCCCACCAATTATTAGTTGTTTCGTCGCCGTCGTACTTTACCAAATGTAATATTTCCGACAGAAAGAATATTCCCAGACAAAACCAATATTTTCCGACAACTACTTAATTTGTATAATTTGCACATATCACTCACAACTATAATATTTATTAAATTAATACCTTACTATTTAGTTTATAAATAGTTGAAATCTTACAAAATTCATATCAATTTTGAATTAAAAAAATATCTCAAGTTAACTTTAAAAAATTAATATCCATCTCATATTTTAAAATATAGAGAGTATTTGATAACGTCAGATCGAGTTAATAATAGTATACTTCCTAGGTACTCCCTCCGTTTGACATGAAGCTAGTGTAATATTTGCATTCTATTAAAGGTGAACAAAATACAATTATTTTGAGACAATAATAAAACGCAGAAGGGACACTTTTGACTTTGGACAATTACTCATTCACGCATTCTAAAAAGTTTCCATGGCATGCAAATGCACGTATAGTGACTTCATAATTTTTTAATGTACAGGTTCTACTCTGCCCATTATACAAACTGAAGATAAGTTTTCTTTAGATTTCCCCCATAGCCCTCTTCTGAGGTTATCTCTAACGTTCCAGTTCTACATTAAAATATATGGAAAAAAATTATTTGTATATAACAAAATAAATTATTAATAATAATATCTTCAGTCATAATTTTTTGAATGAATCTGTTGTAGTTTATAAGATGACCCAAGAACGTTGCACGCCCTTTAAACCCTCCTAAGTTGAAAAGTGTCCCTAAAATTGAATTGCAATGACCCAAAAAGATACTCGAGATTTAACCAAACTCGTTTCATTCCCTCTAAGCCCCTAGTGGGTTAAAAATTGTCCCTAAAATTGAATTGCAATATAATAGGCTATCCGAAAAGGTAGTTGGTATTTCTTTTTCATTCTTTTTTTTGTTTTTCTTTTCTTAATATAGAATAGAATTGTCTTCAATTTCAGTCCTCCTATTAAACTCACCAACTTATAAGGTTAGAATCTTGCCATCAAAATACAATTTATTCAATATTAGGTTAGATATAAACATAAAGTTGACTCGCAATATAATTAACACAATAATAAGTCTAAACAAATGACATTTGCTAAGTTCTATATATTTCGGTCATAGTACCCTACTTGCAATGCACAATTAATTCATCGTTAACAACAAACTTGCACACAACACTTATGACCCAGAAAAAAAGCCCTTCAATATTCAAAAAAATGGCTCTAAGTTTTGATAATGAAAATTCATTGTTCAACTTTGTTGTCCGAGAAGGTAATGGTGTGAAAGGCCTGGTGGACTCCGGGCTAACCAAGGTACCAGACAGGTACATTCAATCGCCACGCGAGCGCATCGACAAATTAAATTCATCCTCAATTCAAAATTCACCCATTGATTTATCCAAACTCGACGGGCCTAACCATGATCAAGTGGTGAATGATATTGCTAGAGCTGCCGAGACACTTGGATTTTTCCAAGTAGTGAACCATGATGTGCCTGTGGAATTACTAGAGTCACTTAAAGATGCTGCGCACAAATTTTTTGGGCAGCCCACTGAAAATAAGGCTGTTTATCTCAAAGGGGTGAGTCCTAGCCCTTTTGTCAAGTATGGGACTAGCTTTGTTCCTGAAAAAGAGCAAGCTTTGGAGTGGAAGGACTATATAAGTATGGTTTATACCAATGATTCAGATGCTCTTGAGTTTTGGCCCGAGGAATGCAAGTAAAGATGACACCTTTCAAATTTTTCTCATTCATATATAGTTTTATTCATCACATATTCACATAGTATAGTATGAATAATAATCTGTGCAATAATTGTGCACTAATAAAGAGAAAATAATACATATGAGCTACTTCCCCTTTATTAGTGCAATAACTATGCGCAAACAGTTGTGCACTAATAAAGATATTAGTGTACAATTGTTAATGTGCGTAAAAGTACTGTGATTTATTATCATTTGCGATGTTGAAGGGTAAATTTTTTTTCCCAGGGAAGTTGCTCTAGAGTACCTAAAGACATCAACAAATATGGTGAGGAGGATTTTGAAAATTCTATTTGAAAATATGGGGCTGACATTGGAAGAATCTAAAATCGAAGCGCTTGTGGGCTTAAGGATGGTTAACATGAACTTTTATCCAACATGCCCTAACCCGGACCTAACTGTGGGTGTGGGGCGCCACTCGGATATGGGAACGTTGACAGTGTTACTACAGGATGGCATTGGTGGTTTATATGTTAAAATGGAAGGAAATACAAATGCAGAAGAGAAAGAAGAGTGGTTAGAGATTCCACCCGTCCCGGGTGCTTTGGTTATAAATGTTGGTGACACATTACAGGTTAGCTTAAATTAATTGTTATGCATGAAAAGTATACTAGCTCTAGAACTATAAATGAATTAGATTGTCCGGGAGTCCTGTCTGGTTCAATCTGACTACATCTGGCTCAAACTTGACTCGAATTCGAACAAGTTCATCTGCCCCTTTAGTTAAACTAGTTCTACTTCAACAATGGGGTGTTCAACTCGAGTCCGACTTGTTTAGGTCTGCCTCGAGTAAGCCCTACTTATTTAGTATTTAATTAATTATTTTTTATATGTTTATAAAAATAAAGTTAAATGGGTCAGGTTTAAACTCCACTAAATTCGCTTAAACCCTACTTAAGTTCGAACTCGACTCATTTACTAACGGAACGAGTTTGTATGTACACTAAATCTCAAGTTCGATTTAAATCCGGCTCGACTCAGCTCGGTTTACTTTTTATCGAGCTTGAGCTCAGCAAGGCAAATTAATAAGTCCGACTCAGCTCGATATATTTACGGTTCTAACTATCTCTATTTGAAAATGAAAGTCTTATTTCTTTTGTTGGCACACGTTACAAAAAATTTCACAATAAGCTTCTCATATGTTGGTCTATTTTTGGGTAGATCCTAAGCAATGGAAGGTACAAAAGCGCAGAACATAGAGTTCGAACCACAAGCACACAGTCACGAGTGTCAATCCCAATATTTACGACGCCAAGGCCAGTGGAGAAAATCGGCCCACTGCCGGAGCTAGTGGAGCGTGATGGGGTGGCGCATTATAGAGAGTTCATGTTTGAGGAATACATGACCAACTTCTTTGGGAAAGCTCATGAAGGAAAAAAGTCATTGGATTTTGCTCAAAAATAATTCTGGTTTTTAATGATTGTTATCATGTTTTTAATTTTGTTTCAATAATCCTTTAAACACTAGGCCTCAGCTGTTAAGCTGGTGTCTAATTTGTTTCGTGGTATCATGTTTTATGAGAAGCTTCGTGAATGAACTTTTTTTAATCATGTTATTGGTTCTATTTTTATTACAATCGTTGCAACAAAATAAACTAATTAATGATGAATGCATAATATATTTATTTAAATTTAGTCATTATAATAAATAATTAAAAATCAAAAGTAATATGAAACTTTGTTCAATAATATTTAACATAACAGTTAATGATGTAAAATGTGCAAACAGTTCGGACTTGATCGCTCGACTTGAAATATAAATAATTCAAATATGAGCAAATTTTAAAGTTTGATAAATTACTCAAACCTCCTCAAATTGTAATTTTCTATTGATACTTGGATCATATTCATTAGAAAAGTTCAAACTGTTCGGCCTCGATTCGAGATTGTGCTCGACTCGGTAGCTAAACGAGTCTCAATCAAATCTTATTTTATACTCGATAAATTTTGTAAACCAAATATGAGCAACTCAATACATGATTCGACTCGACTCGACTCGATTTATTTCTCTATTAACGGTGATTTTATTTTATCATAATGATATTTGATCTCGCAATCAGATCATATTATGCAACGAACTATAACTACATGAATGAAATTAAGAGATTATAGACATTTTCAAATTAACATATTCAACAAAACAAAAATTATAATTTCTAGGTTAACTCGGTCTACAATTGGACTGTCCAATAATCAAGACTAATGTGATCCACTTATCTCACCAATATACTAATCATCAATAAATTATGTGTATTAATTAAATTTAAGTACTAGTGTCAAATGATTAAAATCTTAAATCAAACATAAGACAACTACATATGCGTGCAGAAATAGAATGAACCAAAAGCCCATAATATAAGCCGGGCTCATGTAGGTAGCGTTTTAATATAAAGCAATTAATGTGGTTGGGAGGACTACCAAGAAACCTCGTTTAGCAGTCCTCATGAATCACAAGATTAACAAAATGAATTCGAAAGAAACAACGAACTGATTTTATTGTTGTTTTTCTTTAGGAACAATTATATTTTCTATTACATTTTTAAAACTTATTACAACAATAGTGCACTCATAAAATATTTACACAATTTATGCATTTAAAGTTTTATTTACAAAATTAGTGCATTCTTATCCCTTTAATTTAGTTGAGTGTTTTAATTTAACACTTTCTCTCTCCTCCCTTTTACCCACTCCGCCGAACAACATAATTGTCTCATTAAAATTTTCATTCCATATATAACCAGCAATCATCGCACTATAAGAAACATCATTTCCGCATTGAATCAAACACTTTGCTAGCTTCATCAATATATCCATTACTGCAATACGCACTTAGCAAACTAGTATAACAAAACACATTCCTACATAAGCTTCCATCAAATATTTGACGAGCTAATTGAATTTCTCCAAACTGGAAATACATACATATAAATAATTTATAAAGTACTGTCGGACCCCCTCACCCAATCCACATCCACACCTGCGATTTTTTCATAGTACAGTTGCTGCGATTTTTTCATAGTACAGTTGGTAGTCAAACATTCATACTCAGGTAACCAATTCAGTGTTATTAGGTTACTAATTTATTTTTAAAAAATCTATTATAAATTTTTTTTTATTTAATAGTACAGTTGGTAGCCAACACTTTATACAAATGTAACCAATTCAGTTTTATTGGGTTACCAATTAATTAAAAAAAATTATTGTAGATTTTTTTTATATAATACAGTTGGTAGCCAAACTTTAATACAAAGGTAACCAATTCAGTTTTATTGGATTACCAATTAATTATAAAAAATCTATTATAGATTTTTTTTATAGTGCAGTTGGTAGCCAAACCTTAATACAAATGTAACCAACAAAAATTAAAATTGTTACCTTTGTATGAAAGTTTTGGTTACCAAGTGCACTGAAATTTATCTTGGTTACCCACAAAAACTAAAATGGTTACCTTTGTATAAATGTTTGGCTACCAACTGCACTAAAATTGTTTGACTACAAATCAGTGTCCCAATTAAAAAATTGTTCCTGTATGCATCAAAAGACAACCCTCTCCTCTACAACAATGCCATCAGAGTCTTATGCAATGCCAACACCTCCGAAGGCTTCCCACAAAAAGATGTCACCCTCCCAGAAATCCATCACCTTGATGGCACCATAAACCCCAAACTCCGTTCCCCTCCCCATCCCACCAAACCACGACCAAATCTCGCCTTTTTTGCCGGCGGCAACCTTCGTATAATGGCAGCTGTAGCCGTAATGGATGAGGAGATCGGCGTCCATGGCGGCTACATCTTCAAGATCTACATATTCTTCAAGGTGTTGAAGCGGCGACGACGGCGAAGAAGGAAGAAGAAGAAGAAGAAGAAGACCTATAAGATCGGCGGCGACGGTGAATGAGACGGCGAAGGAGGATGACCGCATAAAGTGGAGTAGTTTTTTCTTTGAATCAAGGTGTTTCTATTTTTGTTGGTTTGCGTTCTGTGACGTGTATTGCACTACTATTGATATTATTACATATTATTACACTATTACTGTAATTATTTAATTGGTGCACTATTCTTGTAATATCTTTCTATTTGTTGTATACTTATGTAAAAAACTCTTTTCTTTATTTGTATTCTAAAATAGTTTTGAAAATATTTTATTTATACTATGTTCTATTAAATTTTTATTAAATATTAAAATTTTAGAGATATTTTTGTTAATCTTATAAGATATATAGTCCATTTCAAGGGCTTACCCCTTTATTTTACGTACCTTGCATACCCCTTTTAGCGACGGACCGGGCGATGGTTTGATCCGTCGCTATATTAGAGAACCTTCGTCTTAACTTTTAGCGACGGACAACATATAGCGACGGATCGAACCTACAGCGACGGATCGAATCGTCGCTCGGTCCGTCGCTCAATAGGGTATGCAAGGTATGAAGGATCAAAGGGTAACGTCTGGTTCCGATTTAGAGAGAAGCTAGGGCACTGTTTCTTTTCTTTCCCGATTTTGGTGGTTTTGGGTTTTTCTAATCGACAAAGACTGGAGAGTGGTGTGTGAAAAAAAACACAGGGAAACCTTTAAGTACTTGTACTCTTTAAGGAAGTTATGTCATTTAAAAGTTATGCTCTTGAACATTTTCCTATATATATATGCATAAAAGATATAAGTACTTATTCACTTTCCTTAATTCTTTTCTTTTCATAAAACTAATTTATCATTACGATGAAGCTTAACACCACCACTTTGTATGTATATGATGAAATTCTACAAAAATAATCGATATAAATTATTTACTTCTTATATTTTTTAATTTTTTTTAATACTTGCGAGTTTAATTTTTTCAATTTTTGAGAAATGTAGTTGATATATATCTTGTCGGTCCGGATCTTAAGCTCACCCCTTATTTAGCTCACCTTGCTCACCCCTTTTAGCGACGGATCGGACGACGATTCTGTCCGTCACTATATATAGACGAAAGCGACGGACAACATATAGCGACGAACAACATATAATGACGGACCGAACATATACCGACGGACCGAATCGTCGCCCGGTCCGTCGCTAAAAGGAGGTGAGCAAGGTGAGCTAGATAAGGGATGAGCTTAAGATCCGAACCGAGTAATATTAATTATATGTATTTTTTTATAGTGAATATATATGTATAATGTAAGACCCCAACTTATTAATGAATAAAATCAAATTTTCTCTAAATATTATTGTGAATAATAAGGGGTTAATTTGATATAATACTTTGGTTATGGGTGAAATGTGCAAATTTTACAAAATAAGCAAGTGGTTATAAAATATTCATTTTGTCGGGGATTATTCGTTTGGTCGTCGAATATTCTTGCTGTCGGGGAATATTCGTACTACGGCGCAGCCTTGTGTGGGCCCCATAACGAAAAGCGATTGGATGAAGAAAACGACAAGTATAAGTTATTTATAAATAACGGCGTAGTTGTTACCGTTAATACTGTTGGAATACCCGGTGGTTAAAATACAGTAGCACACGGTATTGCACCAATTATTAATTCTTACGTAAGAAGGCACTACTCAATAATTGTTACAGTAGTTATTGTTCAATATTTTATTGATTCAATAATTGTTACGTTGATATTTTATATTATTGTTGTTTCAATAATTGTTGCTGCACAGTATTTTCCATTATCAGATCAATAATTCATATTATTTGAATAATATTATTAGATAACATTATTGGCAATGTCTAGAAAGTTCTGTCTAAGGAGAGGTTTGGTCATCTAATTGCACGCCAGTAAGGAGAAATTCTTATTGGAAAGCCCCCTCTTTCTTGGAAACGGCCTGGTTGTCATAAATGTGATTCTGTAATATTATTTGTGAATAATTAATTATTGATTCATATGATAAGGAAATATTTATTTTATGTGGATATAAATGAGGGATATATTTTTGTGGTTAAAAATGAAGGAGTTAATGTTGAGGTTTTTATCAGTATTTTTGTTGGAATGAAAATTCAGGGTTTTTGAGATATTTTGCGGGGGTTATAATTTTTAATCCGACCGTTGGATCGTGGTAATTTTTGGATATGTTATACATATATAAGTTGAGTATATGTCCACAAATTTTGAACCGTTAAAAATGAACGTATGATTTATTATGAATTTTACAAGATGACTGGTTCAGAAATTATTGAATTTTCGGAGTTTATCATTTTGATAGAAAATTCTAGAATTGGTGGGCCCCACTCTTGGTTGGTGAAGAAATGTGCTGAGATTTTTATTCAAATGTGGTGGGTGGGAATAGTTGCAGGTAAAGCCATCAGGTTGCAGGTTAAGTCTGCTTCGGCGTGCTAACATTTTCCTATAAATAGAGGGCTAAGTTAGAATTGAAAATCACACCAGAAACAAGTTTTCTCTCTTTCTCTCTCTAGATTATTGAGTGTATTTTGTGAGTATTTAGATGCTTTGAGAGTTTCTATTCATCAGAGCAAGTTTCTTTCAACCTTATACCGGTATTCCGACCAGAAGTACTGATATTTTGAGGTAAGGGATATTATTTTCTTCTTAATGATATTATTTTCTTCAATATCATTATGCCGAAATATTGATATGAGTTTTTATCAAATTTAGAACTTTTTGTGTCGGGGTTACTATTCACGTATACGGCACTATTCACGTATACGGTACTATTCACGAATACGGCACTATTCACCGAAAAATAAAAATTTTCCCTTTTTGTCCAAGATGTCTATTATGGTTACTATCTTTGATTGTATCCATGTTTTGATCTTTATTTTTGAATTCTGCTTCACAATTGATTATTATGAAGTATTATTGATCTTGGATAAACTGTTATACGAATCTCTACTATTTGTCCTTCTGTCTCACTGGATTCGTTTTCTTTAAGATATTTTTTATCATCCTCAGTCCTAAATAATGATATTACTGAATATCTTTGGCCTGTAGTGCAAAGATGTATGATTACTTGATGAATATCTTTGGCCTGTAGTGCAAAGATGAACAGGTGTTGAGATGAACATGACTGACAGGTGATACAAATGAATATCTTTGGCCTGTAGTGCAAAGATGAATATTTGGATAAAGATGATTATTAATTGATGTTATACGGATAAAATATTAATGATGGACTTTTAAATCTTAGAAGATAGTAGAATTCATTCTCTACTTGACTCTTCTAATGGTTTGCTGTTTCCGCTGCAGTTGTTGATCTAAAACTTTTTGTCGATTATATTCTATCAGATTTTTTCTTGTTGAAGACTAACGATAATTTGTTGTATATTATCTTAATCATAATATTCTTTACTGGGCTAGTTGAGCTCACCCTTTTCCTATTTGTTCTATTTTTTCTTCTCAGGAGGTGAGAACATAGCAGGATCTAGTCGGGGTATGGAGTGATGGTTCTAGAAAGATGTTTTAGCAGTCCTCACTATTTCTGTAAAATAGTGTTTGAATAATTGTAATGAGAATTTATTTGAGTGTGAATATTGTCCAGAAGACAATATTTGTATTTAAACTCACAGTATGTGTTGTCGTATTTTGCACGACAATTGTATTATTAAAGTTGTAGTTTGCTTTCCGTACCGTGTATTTGGCGACTCAGAATGGGTGTTGTATACCTATTTTGGGGGCATCACATATAAGTAGTATAAAGAAATTTAAAAATATGAATAATTATATATTTTTATTCAATTTATATTATTAAAGTTGTGAAGTTACGTATTAATTAATGAAATTGAATGTTGTTAGAATTAATTTTTAATTTTGCAACCTAATAAGAAAGAGAAAAGGAAGAGAAATAATTAATATGGTAGCTAGTGAAAGAATGTGAATGGATTGAAAAATAAAAATTTAATGAATAATTCATTAATGCAAATTTAATAAACAATAATTTGTTAACTTAATTTGAGTTCCAACTAAATTAATCTAATTCAAATAATGAGTGGATATGTAACGACCCCAAAACAGGTTCATTCCATCCAACCTATTCTAAGTCGCCAAATACATGGTACAGAAAACAACTACAACTTTATTACAACAATTGTCGTGCAAAAATACAACAACACATATGTTGTGAGTTTGGATACAAATATATACCAAATGTGACTCATGTTCCAATCGTGGACAGCACCTCACAATGACACCTTACATAAAGGTATAGTCAAAAACTGTTTTAGAAATTAGAATCTTTGTGAAGTGCTCAAGGAAACCTTCGTACATGGGAGGCCATGCATCTAGGTTATGATAGATATCATATGGCCACAGAATTATCCTTGGTTGACCCAATAGACCCCAAAGAAAAACGAGAAGTTTACTATCATATTCTTCCCAATGGTGAGTCTTTTCTTGACATATCATTATCTCCACTGTCTCTAATTGAGAATTATACTTTAAACAAACACCAAGATTATATAGGTAGTGCTCGTAGATATACTCAGCAAATGGATGAGCACAACCCTGTCTTATGATGACACGAGGTTGTATGTCATTAGACATCTTGTATGATAGTGACAAAACACCCTTCCAACGTTGGGTTTGCCTCACCCTATTTTCTTCACCAAATATAACTACTAAATGATGACCACCGTTCTATTCTCTTGTTACCCCCGCTCGACCCAGCTACACTCTTATTACCTGAAAGGAATTATGAAACAGAATGGTGAGCACAACTAGCCCATCAAAGAATATCATGACTAAAGATAAATAAATTATCAATATTCTTCATCAGTAATAAATCAGAGATTTAGAACATATGGTAGATGATAAAAATTTCAGCCATAGTTGCAGCGGAACGAACAATCCATTAGAAGAGTCAAATAGACCATAAAGTCTATTATCTTCTCCATGTTAAAAATTTACCAACAATGTTTTATCCCTGTAACATCACTCAACAGTTCCTTTCCACAATCATATGAATAACTCATAATCATAATTGTGATTCTAAATTTTTCTTTGCACCCAGGACGAAGAATATTTTCATCACCTGTCTTTACCTGAAACATCAAAGATCATGGTTATACCAAATCACAGTTCCTGTTCATAATCATACTAATAACTTCATCTTTGCACTACGGCCAAAGATATTCATTTGTACCAGTTGGTCATGTTCATCTCAACACCTGTTCATCTTTGCACTACTGGCCAAAGATATTCAACAACATGTCATCTTTGCACTACAGGCCAAAGATATTCATCTACAATTCATCTTTGTACTACAGGCCAAAGATATTCATCATGTGACGCCCCCAAAATAGGTATACAACACCCATTCTGAGTCGCCAAAATACATGGTACAGAAACAACTACATCTTTATTATTACAACACAAGAACTGTGAGTTTAAATACAAATATTGTCATTTAGACAATATCCACACTCAAATAAGCCCTCATTACAATTATTGATACATTATTTCACAAAAATAGTGAGGACTACTAAAGTAACTTCTAGAACCATCATTCCATACCCCGACTAGTACTCGCTACATTCTCGCCTCTTGAGAAAAATGGAACAAAAAGGAAAAGGGTGAGCTCAACTAGCCCAGTAAAGAACATTATGACTAAGATAATACAGAACAAATTATCGTTAGTCTTCAACAGGGAAAAATCTAATAGAATACAATAGACAACAAGTTTTAAATCAATAACTGCAGCGGAAACAGCAAACCATTAGAAGAGTCAAGTAGAGAATGAGTTCTACTATCTTCTAAGATTTAAAAGTCCATCATCAATATTTTATCCCTGTAACAACAATCAATAACCATCTTTAATCAAATATTCATCTTTGCACTACAGGCCAAAGATATTCATTTGTATCACCAGTCGGTCATGTTCATCTCAACACCTGTTCATCTTTGCACTACGGGCCAAAGATATTCATCAGTGAATCATTCATCTTTGCACTACGGCCAAAGATATTCAGTAATATCATCATTTAGGACTGAGGATGATGAAAAATATCTTAAAGAAAACGAATCCAGTGAAACAAAATAACAATATTAAGGATTCGTATTTCGATTTATTCATGTCCAAAAATACCTTATAATTATTCATAGTGAAGTAGAATTCAAGAATGATCAAAACATGGATACAATCAAAGCTAGTACCCAGAATAGATATTTTGGGCGAAAAGAAGAAATTTTATTTTTCGGTGAATAGTAACTCGTGAATAGTAACTCATGAATAGTAACCCCGACGTGAAAAGTTCCAAATTTGATAAAAATTTCCAACCAATATTTCGGCATAATGATATTGAAGAAATAATATCATTTTTGAATAAAATAACATCCCTTACCTCGTACAGACAGTACTTCTGGTCGGAATACCGGTATAAGGCTGAAAGACACTTGCTCTGATGAATAGAAACTCTCAAAGTATCTAAATACTCACAAAATACACTCAATAATCTAGAGAGAGAAAGAGAGAAAACTTGTTTCTGGTGTGATTTTCAATTCTAACTTAGCCCTCTATTTATAGGAAAATGTTAGCACGCCGAAGCAGACTTAACCTGCAACCTGATGGCTTTACCTGCTACTATTTTCACCCACCACATTTGAATAAAAATCTCAGCACATTTCTTCACCAACCAAGAGTGGGGCCCACCAATTCTAGAATTTTCTACCAAAATGATTAACTCCGAAAATTCAACAATTTCTGAACCAGTCATCTCGTAAAATTCATAATAAATCATACGTTCATTTTTAACGGTTCAAAATTTGTGGACATATACTCAACTTATATATGTATAACATATCCAAAAATTACCACGATCCAACGATCGGATTAAAAATTATAACTCCCGCAAAATATCTCAAAAACCCTGATTTTTAATACCTCCAATCCGACAAAAATACTGATAAAAACCTCAACATTAACTCCTTCATTTTTAACCACAAAAATATATCCCTCATTTATATCCACAAAAATAAATATTTCCTTATCATATGAATCAATAATTAATTATTTACAAATAATATTACAGAATCACATTTATGACAACCAGGCCGTTCCCAGGAAAGAGGGGGCTTTCCAATAAGGATTTCTCCTTACTGGCGCGCAATTAGATGACCAAACCTCTCCTTAGACAGAACTTTCTAGACATTGCCAATAATGTTATCTAATAATATTATTCAAATAATATGAATTATTGATCTGATAATGGGAAATACTGTGTAGTGACAATTATTGAAACAACAGTAATATAAAATATCAACGCAGTAATTATTGAATCAATAAAATAAAATACTGAACAGTAATTACTGTAATCATTATTGAGTAGTGCCTTCTTACGTAAGAATCAATAATTGGTGCAATACAGTGTGCTACTGTGTAACAACGCGTATTACTGTGTTTTAACCACCGGGTATTCCAACAGTATTAACGGTAACAACTACGCCGTTATTAATAAAAAACATATACTTGTCGTTTTCTTCATCCAATCGCTTTCCGTTATGGGGCCCACAAAAGACTGCGCCGTCGTACGAATATTCCCCGACAGGAAGAATATTCCACGACCAAACGAATATTCCCCGACAACAATGAATATTTTATAACCACTTGCTTATTTAAAATATTTACGCATTTTACCCATAACTAACCTCATTAATCAATTTAACACTTACTATTTCAAAATAATAAATAGAGGGAATTTAAATTTCATTTATTAATAATTTGGGGTCTTACAACCTCCCCTCCTTATGAAATTTCGTCCTCGAAATTGACGTACGTACCTGGTGTTTCGAAAAGATGAGGATACCTCGCTTTCATTTCCGTTTCCAACTCCCAGGTCATTTCCTCAATAGCATGGTTTCTCCACAAAACTTTAACTTGTGGTATGACCTTCGTGCGTAGGACATGCTCCTTTCTATCCAAGATCTTGACAGGTACCTCTTCGTACGTTAAGTCTTCAGCTATCTCGTCCGGTTCTAACTCAATAACGTGGTCTGGGTCTTTCACATATTTACGTAACACAGATATATGAAAAACATTATGAACACGAGACATACTTGGAGGTAACGCAAGTCTATAGGCCACATTTCCTACTCGGTCAAGAATCTGAAATGGACCAATAAATCGTGGATTGAGCTTTCCTCTCTTCCCAAATCTTGTAACTCCTTTCCATGGAGCCACACGCAACAATACATGATCCCCAATGTCAAATTCCACGTCCTTCCGATGAAGATCCGCATAACTCTTTTGTCGATCATGTGCCGTTTGTATACGTTGTCGAATCGTTTGGATCTTCTCTGTAGTCATGCGTACCAACTCTGGTCCCAACAATGTTGCTTCACCCACCTCGTCCCAGCATATTAGAGAGCGACACTTTCGTCCATATAATGCTTCAAATGGGGCCACACCTATACTTGCCTGATAACTGTTATTGTAAGAGAATTCCACCAATGGTAGGTACTTATCCCAACTCCCTTTGAAATCTAGGACACAAAGTCTTAATAGATCTTCAAGAGTTTGAATAGTCCTCTCTGATTGTCCGTCCGTTTGAGGATGGTATGCCGAACTAAATCGTAAATCTGTGCCCATAGCTTTTTGCAAGCTAACCCAAAATCTTGAAGTGAATCTTGGGTCACGATCCGAAACTATGGATACTGGCATGCCATGCAGTCTCACAATCTCATCTACGTATATACGAGCAAGACGTTCAAGGGAATAAGTCTCCCGTATCGGCAAGAAATGAGTAGACTTGGTTAATCTATCAACAATAACCCAAATAGCATTTATGCCTTGAGAAACCGTGGGAAGACCCGTAACGAAATCCATGGTAATGTGTTCCCACTTCCATTTCGGAATCTCAAGTGGTTGCAATGGACCCTTTGGTACTTGATGTTCCGCCTTTACACGTTGACAAGTTAAACACCTCGAGATAAACTTTGCAATCTCTCTCTTCATATTATTCCACCAAAATGTATGTCGTAGATCACGATACATTTTGGTACTTCCAGGATGGATTGCAAATGGTGTATTGTGTGCTTCCATCATGATCTTGTACTTCAAATCAGAATTGTTAGGAACACAGAGTCTAGAGTGAACTCGAAGTATTCCTTCTTCATCGATTCTTGCTTCTGGAATAGAACCTTCTTGCACTTTCTTCTTCATACGCATCAGCTCTATGTCCGTAGCTTGAGCAGCTTTAACTTTATCGATTAAAGTCGGTTCTACTCGTATATTTGATATCATCATGTGGGTACTTGGAGCCTTCATCTCTATCTCCATCCTTTGCAAGTCATACAAAATGGGCCTTTGTGTTAACAACATTGCACTCGTACCCGCATATGATCTTCTACTCAATGCGTCAGCTACTACGTTTGCTTTTCCAGGATGATATTGGATGGTATGATCGTAATCTTTCAACAGCTCGAGCCAACGTCGCTGCCGCATGTTGAGTTCCTTTTGGGTGAAGAAATATTTAAGGCTTTTATGATCTGTATAGATCTCCACTTTCTCCCCATACAGGTAGTGTCTCCAGATCTTCAACGCGAAAACTACTGCTGCCAACTCCAAATCATGAGTAGGATAATTCCTCTCATATTCTTTGAGTTGTCGCGAGGCATAGGCTATGACTTTCCCATGTTGCATGAGAACACATCCTAACCCTTTGCCTGAAGCATCACTGTAGATAACAAATCCATCCGAACCAGATGGTATTGTCAGAACAGGTGCCGAAATGAGTCTCCTCTTAAGCTCTTGAAAACTCTTCTCGCATTCCTTGCTCCATACGAATTTGATATCTTTCCGAGTCAGCTGAGTTAACGGGGTAGCGATTCGAGAAAACCCTTCCACGAATCTTCGATAATAACCAGCTAAGCCTAGAAAGCTACGTACTTCGGTCACCGTCTTTGGTTGCTCCCAACTTTGTATTGCTTCAATCTTCGCCGGGTCAACAGATACTCCATGTTTTGACACCACGTGCCCTAGGAAAGCTACTTCCTCAAGCCAGAACTCGCATTTCTTCAACTTGGCATATAACTTATTTTCACGCAGCCTTTGGAGTACCAGCTTCAAATGATGCTCATGATCTTCACGGCTTTTGGAATATATGAGGATGTCATCAATAAAGACAACAACGAACTGATCCAAATAATCCTTAAATACTCGGTTCATCATATCCATGAAAGCCGCAGGAGCATTAGTCAATCCAAAAGACATAACTAGGAACTCATAATGCCCGTACCGAGTTCTGAAGGCAGTCTTTGGAATATCCTCAGTTTTAACCTTCAGCTGATGATATCCAGAACGAAGATCGATCTTTGAAAAGAACTGTGCTCCTTGTAACTGGTCAAACAGGTCATCAATACGAGGTAGCGGATACCTATTCTTAATAGTGACATGGTTTAATTCCCGGTAATCAATACAAAGTCGCATACTCCCGTCTTTCTTCTTTACAAATAAAACAGGAGCACCCCAAGGAGATGTACTAGGACGAATGAAACCGATGTCCAACAACTCTTGTAGTTGGACCTTTAACTCCTGAAGTTCAATAGGAGCCATTCGATATGGGGTTTTAGAAATGGGCTTTGTACCAGGTTCAAGATCAATAAAGAATTCAATTTCTCGTTCCGGGGGTAGACCGGGAAGTTCTTCAGGAAATACGTCAGGAAAGTCAATAACAACAGGAATATTATTCAAATTTGACGTGTCTTTATTCAAATCCATAACATGGGCTAAGAAAGCTTGACATCCATTTTTTAATAAACGAATGGCTTTATGGCTTGATATAACAGTGATTGATTTTAATGGCTTAGTTGTTTGAATTCGTACAACAGGTTGGTTAGGAATATGAAAACTAACAACCTTACGAAAACAATCAATTTTGGCATGATGAGTAGTTAGCCAATCAATCCCTAAAATCACATCAAAAGCAAGTATCTTTAAAGAGATAAGGTCAACAGGTAAGGTGATGGTACCAACTTGGATCACACAAGATTTATAAACAGTGGATGTGATGAAAGTTTCTCCTAACGGAGTCTCCACAGATAAATCAAAGTCTAACTTCTCCGGAGTCAAGTTTAAACGTTGAGCACAAGCAGGAGAGATAAAAGAATGGGTAGAACCGGTATCTAATAAGGTATAAACTTCGCATGAATTTATGATTAGCTTACCCGTGATCACCTCGTTTAGGTTCCTCGCATGTTGACCAGTCACGACAAACGCTCTTCCAGGAACCGTTGACTTTATCTTTTCTGGGACAGCTTTTTGAGTCACCATCCCCGCTGGACTTGGTTTTGCTACAGTGCAATCTCGAGCGATATGTCCTTCCTTTCCACAATTATAACATACCTTAAACTGTTGTGGGCAGTTTGGGCTGATATGTCCTTCTTTTCCGCACTTATAGCATATAACCGGTGGTCGTTCTCCTCCCTTGGAACCAATTGCTGTTGGTGCTGACGTCTTCGTATTGTCATTGTTGAATCTCCTCTTTTTAAAATCTCCTCCCGACTCGCTTCTTCTATTTTCATAGCCACGATTACCACCAGAGTGGTTGCCGTTCTTGTCTGTATTTTTCTTTCTCCGCTGGTTATCATTGTTCTGATGACTGCTGTCACCGATATGATCCTGGTTGTGATCCCTCAGTTGACCGTACTCGTTATCTCGCTCTAATAATTGAGCCCTGTTGACAACATCTGAATAGAGAGAAAATTTATGAGAAATGAGATATTGACGTATGCCGGGTTTCAAACCTCTCAGAAACATCCTCGTCATACGTTCCTCATTCTCCACCAAATGAGGTGCAAACCTGGACAACTCTGCAAACTTTGCCTCGTACTGAGATACCGTCATATTATTCTGCTCTAGTCTAATAAACTCTACCTCCTTCATATGACGAATACTTTCAGGAAAGTACTTGTCATTGAACAGTTTTTGAAATGTCTCCCAAGACATGCTGAGTGCGGTTGGATGGGTACGCTTCACAGACTCCCACCAGTAATCTGCCTCGCCACGGAACATAAAGGTGGCGAATGGAACCTTCTGTTCCTCCGTGCATCCCAAGACATCGAATATCTTGGTAATTTGCTTGACCCACGTTTCCGCCATGATCGGATCCGGCTTTCCCTTAAATTCTGGTGGTCCCAATTCTTTGAACTGTTTGGCTGTGACAAACCGTGAATTGCTATCATTTCCTCCTGTATTTTGAACACGAGTCTCCCTTGTCTGGTTTTGCATGAATTGCAAAAAACTTCTAAACATTCCATCGTTCATCATCTGCTCATTGGTGTTGTTCACAGGAGGAACATTGCCAGCCTGTTGCACGTTCTCCTCGTTGGTAAGCACCGGTGTCTCCACGGTCTCATTTACTCCACTATTAACATTCTCAGTCGACATTCTCAAATACTGCCATAAAACAAGGGTTAATTAAATAAATTAACAAATCACATAATACCCCTATATTATGACTGACCAATAAATAAGCTTAGGTAGGACACACTAGCGAAGGATTCGTCTCTCCCCTCCTAGTTCTATTCCCCGATCTCCGCCAGAGATCATATCCCTAAGCTCTGATACCAACTGTGACGCCCCCAAAATAGGTATACAACACCCATTCTGAGTCGCCAAAATACATGGTACAGAAACAACTACATCTTTATTATTACAACACAAGAACTGTGAGTTTAAATACAAATATTGTCATTTAGACAATATCCACACTCAAATAAGCCCTCATTACAATTATTGATACATTATTTCACAAAAATAGTGAGGACTACTAAAGTAACTTCTAGAACCATCATTCCATACCCCGACTAGTACTCGCTACATTCTCGCCTCCTGAGAAAAATGGAACAAAAAGGAAAAGGGTGAGCTCAACTAGCCCAGTAAAGAACATTATGACTAAGATAATACAGAACAAATTATCGTTAGTCTTCAACAGGGAAAAATCTAATAGAATACAATAGACAACAAGTTTTAAATCAATAACTGCAGCGGAAACAGCAAACCATTAGAAGAGTCAAGTAGAGAATGAGTTCTACTATCTTCTAAGATTTAAAAGTCCATCATCAATATTTTATCCCTGTAACAACAATCAATAACCATCTTTAATCAAATATTCATCTTTGCACTACAGGCCAAAGATATTCATTTGTATCACCAGTCGGTCATGTTCATCTCAACACCTGTTCATCTTTGCACTACGGGCCAAAGATATTCATCAGTGAATCATTCATCTTTGCACTACGGCCAAAGATATTCAGTAATATCATCATTTAGGACTGAGGATGATGAAAAATATCTTAAAGAAAACGAATCCAGTGAAACAAAATAACAATATTAAGGATTCGTATTTCGATTTATTCATGTCCAAAAATACCTTATAATTATTCATAGTGAAGTAGAATTCAAGAATGATCAAAACATGGATACAATCAAAGCTAGTACCCAGAATAGATATTTTGGGCGAAAAGAAGAAATTTTATTTTTCGGGAATAGTAACTCGTGAATAGTAACTCGTGAATAGTAACTCATGAATAGTAACCCCGACGTGAAAAGTTCCAAATTTGATAAAAATTTCCAACCAATATTTCGACATAATGATATTGAAGAAATAATATCATTTTTGAATAAAATAACATCCCTTACCTCGTACAGACAGTACTTCTGGTCGGAATACCGGTATAAGGCTGAAAGACACTTGCTCTGATGAATAGAAACTCTCAAAGTATCTAAATACTCACAAAATACACTCAATAATCTAGAGAGAGAAAGAGAGAAAACTTGTTTCTGGTGTGATTTTCAATTCTAACTTAGCCCTCTATTTATAGGAAAATGTTAGCACGCCGAAGCAGACTTAACCTGCAACCTGATGGCTTTACCTGCTACTATTTTCACCCACCACATTTGAATAAAAATCTCAGCACATTTCTTCACCAACCAAGAGTGGGGCCCACCAATTCTAGAATTTTCTACCAAAATGATTAACTCCGAAAATTCAACAATTTCTGAACCAGTCATCTCGTAAAATTCATAATAAATCATACGTTCATTTTTAACGGTTCAAAATTTGTGGACATATACTCAACTTATATATGTATAACATATCCAAAAATTACCACGATCCAACGGTCGGATTAAAAATTATAACTCCCGCAAAATATCTCAAAAACCCTGATTTTTAATACCTCCAATCCGACAAAAATACTGATAAAAACCTCAACATTAACTCCTTCATTTTTAACCACAAAAATATATCCCTCATTTATATCCACAAAAATAAATATTTCCTTATCATATGAATCAATAATTAATTATTTACAAATAATATTACAGAATCACATTTATGACAACCAGGCCGTTCCCAGGAAAGAGGGGGCTTTCCAATAAGGATTTCTCCTTACTGGCGCGCAATTAGATGACCAAACCTCTCCTTAGACAGAACTTTCTAGACATTGCCAATAATGTTATCTAATAATATTATTCAAATAATATGAATTATTGATCTGATAATGGGAAATACTGTGTAGTGACAATTATTGAAACAACAGTAATATAAAATATCAACGCAGTAATTATTGAATCAATAAAATAAAATACTGAACAGTAATTACTGTAATCATTATTGAGTAGTGCCTTCTTACGTAAGAATCAATAATTGGTGCAATACAGTGTGCTACTGTGTAACAACGCGTATTACTGTGTTTTAACCACCGGGTATTCCAACAGTATTAACGGTAACAACTACGCCGTTATTAATAAAAAACATA
The DNA here is from genome assembly GCA_016801055.1 of Panax notoginseng. Classification (NCBI taxonomy): domain Eukaryota; kingdom Viridiplantae; phylum Streptophyta; class Magnoliopsida; order Apiales; family Araliaceae; genus Panax; species Panax notoginseng. Next base: position 18,555,368 of record CM029018.1, read on the forward strand.
TACTTGTCGTTTTCTTCATCCAATCGCTTTCCGTTATGGGGCCCACAAAAGACTGCGCCGTCGTACGAATATTCCCCGACAGGAAGAATATTCCACGACCAAACGAATATTCCCCGACAACAATGAATATTTTATAACCACTTGCTTATTTAAAATATTTACGCATTTTACCCATAATTAACCTCATTAATCAATTTAACACTTACTATTTCAAAATAATAAATAGAGGGAATTTAAATTTCATTTATTAATAATTTGGGGTCTTACACATCAGCAGTTCATATTTGCTCTACAGGCCAAATATATTCATATCTCCAAGAAATATATAATCATTTCAGAATTTATATAAACAATAATTATAACCATGTTGATCATTTCACCTTTGCACTTAAGCTAAAGATATTCACTTATAAATTCAATGGTCATGATCATACCAGTCACCAATTCAACTTTGCACAACTGGCCAAAGAGAACCCTAGTCATGATCATACCGATAATATACCCATTTTTACACTCAAGTGAAAGAGAATATCATCATTAGGGTTATAAAAATATTATATATGACAATAAAAATAATATGATCAACATATAGTTTTAATCTCAAGAGTAATATTCATAAATCAACTATAATTTGGTCAGAAAAAGAAACTAATTTTGTCATGAATAGTACCTGTGAATAGTAACTCGTGAATAGTAACTTATGAATAGTAACTCCGACACAAAAAGGTAGAAATTCCATAATAAAATTCATACCAATATTTCGGTATAATGATATTGAAATAATAACATTTCTTAAACTTATAAACAATTTATTTTAATTGTTTACACTTTACTAAATAATGTATTTAATCATTCTAAAATGCCAAACTCATAAGATTTCATCACCAATAACAAAAACTCTCATCAAAAATCTGCATATACCTCATATAGGATTCTCAAGTCATAAAATTCTATTTTTCAATTTTCTTACTTCACATAACATATTTAATTCATTTACTCATAACTAGTCCATTTTCATGAAAAATACCAAATCAGTTCTAAATATATTTCTTTTATGAGATTTAGCAGAATATAGTCCCATATTGAACATATATTTTTCTCAGAATTTTTAAAATTCATTTACTATTTTTCATATGGCCAAAACTGGCGAATATTTACACATTTATCATAAATTGTACTTTTATCCAAAAATTTTGAAATTCAAAGAGTATACTCCTATCATATACATGTACTCCCAATAAAAATTTTATCAATTTTAGAGTTAACCACAAGAAGTTATAAGCGGTTACTTTTAAAATAGTCTTTTCTCATAAAATTCATAACTCTTAATCTATACATTCAAAAATTACCATTTTTGGACACAATCAAGAAAACTCATTAAAATATCATTTCAAATTTTTTCAGAATTTTTGAAGGTCAGAAAAATTACGAAACTGAAAAATATAACAACCCTTAAAATCTCTTACTATCCCTTACAATCCCTTACCTCAAAAGAGCAGTATTTCTGACCGGAATGTAAAGCCGAAGGAACCTTGCACTGAATAGCAACTCTCAAAGTATCTAAAAACTCACAAAATATGTTTCATAATATAGAGAGACAAAGAGAGAAAGCTTATGTTTCTGGTGTGATTTTCAATTCTAACTTAGCCCTCTATTTATAGGAAAATGTTAGCACGCCGAAGCAGACTTAACCTGCAACCTGATGGCTTTACCTGCTACTATTTCCACCCACCATATTTGAATAAAAATCTCAGCACATTTCTTCACCAACCAAGAGTGGGGCCCACCAATTCTAGAATTTTTCACCAAAATGATTAACTCCGAAAATTCAATAATTTCTGAACCAGTCATCTCGTAAAATTCATAACAAATCATATGTTCATTTTTAACGGTTCAAAATTTGTGGACATATACTCAACTTATATATGTATAACATATCCAAAAATCACAATGATCCAACGGTCGGATTAAAAATTATAACCTTCGCAAAATATCTTAAAAACCCTAATTTGATTTTCAATACCTCCATTCCGACAAAAATACTGATAAAACACCTCAACATTAACTCCTTCATTTTTAACCACAAAATATATCCAACATTTATATTCACATAAAATAAATATTTCCTTATCATATGAATCAATAATTAATTATTCACAAATATTACAGAATCACATTTATGACAACCAGGCCGTTCCCAGGAAAGAGGGGGCTTTCCAATAAGAATTTCTCCTTACTGGGGCGCAATTAGGTGACTAAACCTCTCCTTAGACAGAACTTTCTAAACATTACCAATAATGTTATCTAATAATATTATTCAAATAATATGAATTATTGATCTGATAATGGGAAATACTGTGCAGTGACAATTTTTGAACAACAATAATATAAAATTTCAACATAGCAATTATTGAATCAATAAAATAAAATATTGAACAGTAATTACTGTAACAATTATTGAGTAGTGCCTTCTTACGTAAGAATCAATAATTTTAAAAATACTGTGCAATACCGTGTGCTACTGTACAATAACACGCATTATTGTATTATAACCACCGGGTATTACAACAGTGTTAACGGTAACAACTACGCCGTTAATTATAAAAACTCAATTTTTGTCGTTATCTTCATCCGACAGTTATTCTGTTATGGGGCCCACAAATGGTTGCGTCGTCGTACGAATATTTCCCGACAGAAAGAATATTCTACGACCAAACGAATATTCCCCGACAACAATGAATATTTTATAACCACTTGTGTATTTTACAAAAATTTTGTATATTACCCTTAACTTTAACTTGTTATCAATTTAACCATTTACTAAATAGAAAAATTGAATACTTTTATTTCATAAAATTCGGGGTCTTACAATCTCCCCTCCTTATGAAATTTTGTCCCCGAAATTTACGTACCTGGTATTTCAAAGAGTTGAGAATACCTTGCTTTCATTTCAGATTCCATCTTCTATGTCATCATGATTTCTCCGATGCTCATCTCCTGTATTTCAGATATCATTCTACAATACAGCTTCAAAACAAGGGTTAATTTAACAAATTAACATATCACATAATATCCCGATATTATGACTGACCAACAAATAAGCTTAGGTAGGACACACTAGCGAAGGATTTACTCATCTCTCCCCTCCTAGTTATATTCCCCGATCTCCGCCAGAGACCATATCCCTAAGCTCTGATACCAACTGTGACAACCCCAAAACAGGTTCATTCCATCCAACCTATTCTGAGTCGCCAAATACATGGTACAGAAAATAACTACAACTTTATTACAACAATTGTCGTGCAAAAATACAACAACACATATGCTGTGAGTTTGGATACAAATATATACCAAATGTGACTCATGTTCCAATCGTGGACAGCACCTCACAATGACACCTTACATAAAGGTATAGTCAAAAACTGTTTTAGAAATTAGAATCTTTGTGAAGTGCTCAAGGAAACCTTTATACATGGGAGGCCATGCATCTAGGTTATGATAGATATCATATGACCATAGAATTATCCTTGGTTGACCCAATAGACCCCAAAGAAAAACGAGAAGTTTACTTTCATATTCTTCCCAATGGTGAGTCTTTTCTTGACATATCATTATCTCCACTGTCTCTAATTGAGAATTATACTTCAAACAAACACCAAGATTATATAGGTAGTGCTCGTAGATATACTCAGCAAGTTGATGAGCACAACCCTGTCTTATGATGACACGAGGTTGTATGTCATTAGACATCTTGTATGATAGTGACAAAACACCCTTCCAACGTTGGGTTCGCCTCACCCTATTTTCTTCACCAAATATAACTACTAAATGATGACCACCGTTCTATTCTCTTGTTACCCCCGCTCGACCCAGCTACACTCTTATTACCTGAAAGGAATTGTGAAACAGAATGGTGAGCACAACTAGCCCAGTAAAGAATATCATGACTAAAGATAAATAAATTATCAATAGTCTTCATCAGTAATAAATCAGAGATTTAGAACATATGGTAGATGATAAAAATTTCAACCATAGTTGCAGCGGAACGAACAATCCATTAGAAGAGTCAAACAGACCATAAAGTCTATTATCTTCTCCATGTTAAAAATCCACCAACAATATTTTATCCCTGTAACATCACTCAACAGTTCCTTTCCACAATCATATGAATAACTCATAATCATAATTGTGATTCTAAATTTTTTTTCGCACCCAAGACGAAGAATATTTTCATCACCTGTCTGTACCTGAAACATCAAAGATCATGGTTATACCAAATCACAGTTCCTGTTCATAATCATACTAATAACTTCATCTTTGCACTACGGCCAAAGATATTCATTTGTACCAGTTGGTCATGTTCATCTCAACACATGTTCATCTTTGCACTACTGGCCAAAGATATTCAACAACATGTCATCTTTGCACTATAGGCCAAAGATATTCATCTACAATTTATCTTTGCACTACAGACCAAAGATATTCATCAACAGTTCATATTTGCTCTACAGGCCAAATATATTCATATCTCAAAGAAATATATAATCATTTCAGAATTTATATAAACAATAATTATAACCATGTTGATCATTTCACCTTTGCACTTAAGCTAAAGATATTCACTTATAAATTCAATGGTCATGATCATACCAGTCACCAATTCAACTTTGCACAACTGGCCAAAGAGAACCCTAGTCATGATCATACCGATAATCTACCCATCTTTACACTCAAGTGAAAGAGAATATCATCATTAGGATTATAAAAATATTATATATGATAATAAAAATAATATGATCAACATATAGTTTTAATCTCAAAAGTAATATTCATAAATCAACTATAATTTGGTCAGAAAAAGAAACCAATTTTATCGTGAATAGTACCCATGAATAGTAACTCGTGAATAGTAACTCATGAATAGTAACCCCGACACAAAAAGGTAGAAATTCCACAATAAAATTCATACTAATATTTCGGTATAATGATATTGAAAGAATAACATTTCTTAAACTTATAAACAATTTATTTTAATTGTTTACACTTTACTAAATAATGTATTTAATCATTCTAAAATGCCAAACTCATAAGATTTCATCACCAATAACAAAAACTCTAATCAAAAATCTGCATATACCTCATATATGATTCTCAAGTCATAAAATCCTATTTTTCAATTTTCTTACTTCACATAACATATTTAATTCATTTACTCATAACTAGTTCATTTTTATAAAAAATACCAAATCAGTTCTAAAAATATTTCTTTTCTGGGATTTAGCAGAATATAGTCCCATATTGAACATATATTTTTCTCAGAATTTTTAAAATTCATTTACTATTTTTTATATGGCCAAAACTGGCGAATATTTACACATTTATCATAAATTGTACTTTTATCCAAAAATTTTGAAATTCACAGAGTATACTCCTATCATATACATGTACTCCCAATAAAAATTTTATCAATTTTGGAGTTAACCACAAGAAGTTATAAGCGGTTACTTTTAAAATAGTCATTTCTCATAAAATTCATAACTCTTAATCTATACATTCAAAAATTACCATTTTTGGACACAATCAAGAAAACTCATCAAAATATCATTTCAAATTTTTCCAGAATTTTTGAAGGTCAGAAAAATTTCGAAACTGAAAAATATAATAACCCTTAAAATCCCTTACTATCCCTTACAATCCCTTACCTCAAAAGAGCAGTATTTCTGACCGGAATATAAAGCCGAAGGAACCTTGCACTGAATAGCAACTCTCAAAGTATCTAAAAACTCACAAAATATGTTTCATAATATAGAGAGACAAAGAGAGAAAGCTTATGTTTCTGGCGTGATTTTCAATTCTAACTTAACCCTCTATTTATAGGAAAATGTTAGCACGCCGAAGCAGACTTAACCTGCAACCTGATAGCTTTACCTGCTACTATTTCCACCCACCACATTTGAATAAAAATCTCAGCACATTTCTTCACCAACCAAAAGTGGGGCCCACCAATTCTAGAATTTTCTACCAAAATGATTAACTCCGAAAATTCAACAATTTCTGAACCAGTCATCTCGTAAAATTCATAACAAATCATACGTTCATTTTTAACGGTTCAAAATTTGTGGACATATACTCAACTTATATATGTATAACATATCCAAAAATCACAATGATCCAACGGTCGGATTAAAAATTATAACCCTCGCAAAATATCTTAAAAACCCTAATTTGATTTTCAATACCTCCATTCCTACAAAAATACTGATAAAACACCTCAACATTAACTCCTTCATTTTTAACCACAAAATATATCCAACATTTATATTCACATAAAATAAATATTTCCTTATCATATGAATCAATAATTAATTATTCACAAATATTACAGAATCACATTTAATCATTTTGGTAGAAAATTCTAGAATTGGTGGGCCCCACTCTTGGTTGGTGAAGAAATGTGCTGAGATTTTTATTCAAATGTGGTGGGTGGGAATAGTAGCAGGTAAAGCCATCAGGTTGCAAGTTAAGTCTGCTTCGGCGTGTTAACATTTTCCTATAAATAGAGGGCTAAGTTTGAATTGAAAATCACACCAGAAACATAAGCTTTCTATCTTTCTCTCTGTATATTATGAAGCATATTTTGTGAGTATTTAGATACTTTGAGAGTTGCTATTCAGTGCAAGTTTCCTTCGGCTTTACATTCCGGTCAGAAATATTGCTCTTTTGAGATAATGGATTGTAAGGGATAGTAAGGGGTGTTATATTATTCTTAAAATGATATTTTCTTTAATATCATTATACTGAAATGTTGGTATGAACTTTTTATCAAATTTAGAACTTTTTTGAGTCGGGGTTACTATTCACGTATACGGCACTATTCACGTATACGGCACTATTCATGTGTATGACACTATTTACGTATACGAGACTATTTACGTATACGGTACTATGTACGAATAAGGAATATTATTCATGAGTTACTATTCATGAGTTACTATTCACGAGTTACTATTCACGAGTTACTATTCACGGGTATTATTCACGACAAAAAAAATTGGTTTCTTTTTCTGACCAAATTATCGTTGATTTATGATTGTTGCTCTCGAAAATAAATACAGTTGTTGATCATATTATTTTTATTATCATATATAACATTTTTATAACCCTGATGTTGAATTTCTCTTTCACTTGAGTGTAAAGATGGGTAAATTATTGGTATAATCGTGACTGAGGAATGTCTTTGGCCTGTAGTGCAAAGATGAATTGTTAACTGGTATGATCATGACCATTGAATTTATAATTGAATATCTTTAGTTTAAGTGTAAAGATGAATTGATTAACATGGTTATAATTATGGTGTATATAAATTCTGAAATGATTATATATTTCTTTGAGATATGAATATATTTGGCCTGTAGTGCAAATATGAACTGTTGGGGAATATCTTTAGCCTGTAGTGCAAAGATGAATTGTTGATGAATATCTTTGGCACGTAATGCAAAGATGACCTGTTGTTGAATATCTTTGGCATGTAGTGCAAAGATGGTTTGTTGATGAATATCTTTGGTCGTAGTGCAAAGATGGATTTATTAGCATGATTATGAACAGGAACTATGATTTGGTATAACCATGATCTTTGATTTTTCAGGTAAAGACATGTGATGAAAATATTCTTCGTCTTGGGTGCGAAGAAAAATTTAGAACTACAATTATGATTATGAGTTATTCATATAATTGTGAAAAGGAACTGTTGATTAATGTTACAGGGATAAAACATTATTGGTGGACTTTTAATGTGGAGAAGATAATAGACTTTATAGTCTATTTAACTCTTCTAATGGTTTGCTCGTTCCGCTGCAACTATGGTTGAAATTTTTATTATCTACCATATGTTTTAAATCTCTGATTTATTACTGATGAAGGCTATTGATAATTTAATTATCTTTAGTCATGATATTCTTTACTGAGCTAGTTGTGCTCACCCTTCTGTTTCACAATTCCTTTCAGGTAATAAAAATGTAGCTGGGTCGAGCGAGGGTAACAGAGGAATAGAACGGTGGTCATCATTTAGTAGTTATATTTGGTGAAGAAAATAGGGTGAGGCGAACCCAACGTTGGAAGGGTATTTCGTCACTATCATACAAGATGTCTAATGACATACAATATCATGTCATCATAAGACACGGTTGTGCTCATCCACTTGCTGAGTATATCTACGAGCACTACCTATATAATCTTGGTGTTTGTTTGAAGTATAATTTTCAATTAGAGACAGTGGAGATAATGATAAGTCAAGAGAAGACTCACCATTGGGAAGAATATGATAGTAATCTTCTCATTTTTCTTTGGGGTCTATTGGGTCAACCAAGGATAATTCTGTGGCTATATGATATCTATCATAACCTAGACGCATGGCCTCCCATGTACGAAGGTTTCCTTGAGCACTTCCCAAAGATTCTAGTTTCTAAAACAGTTTTTGACTATACCTTTATGTAAGGTGTCATTGTGAGGTGTTGTCCACGATTGGAACATAAGTCACATTTGGTATATATTTGTATCCAAACTCACAGCATATGTGTTGTTGTATTTTTGCACGATAATTGTTGTAATAAAGTTGTAGTTGTTTTCTGTACCATGTATTTGGCGACTCAGAATAGGTTGGATGGAATGGACCTATTTTGGGGTTGTCACATTTGGTATCAGAGCTATAAGTAAAGAGCCACGAGCCTCTCGCTGGTGACTTCCTGTTGATGGGGGATGCACCGAAGCCAGACTCTCCGTAGGGGACGCCGTTCTGTGGTGGCAAACTGATAGGTATCAATGTAAGGTGCTGACATTGGTTGTTGTCCAGAGTTACATTTTGGTATCAGTGCTTAGGGATATGGTCTTTGGCAGAGATCGGGAAATAAAACTAGGAGGGGAGAGATGAGTAAATCCTTCGCTAGTATGTCCTACCTAAGCTTATTTGTTGGTCAGTCATAATATCTAGAAATTATGTGATATGTTAATTTGTTAAATTAACCCTTGTTTTGAAGCTATATTCTAGAATGATATCTAAAATATAGGAGATGAGCAATGGAAAAATCATGATGACAGGGAAGATGGAATCTGAAATGAAAACAAGGTATTCTCAACTCTTTGAAATACCAGGTACGTAAATTTCGGGGACGAAATTTCATAAGGAGGGGAGATTGTAAGACCCCGAATTTTATGAAATAAAAGTATTCAATTTTTCTTATAATTACGATTCAGTAAATGGTTAAATTGATAAAAAATTAAAGTTATGGGTGAAATGTGAAAATTTTTCAAAATAAACAAGTGGTTATAAAATAATCATTATTGTCGAAAAATATTCGTTTGGTCGTGGAATATTTTTTCTCTAGGGGAATATTCGTACGACGGCCAGCCATTTGTGGGCCCCATAATAGAATAACTGTCGGATGAAGAAAACGACAAATTTGAGTTTTATAAATAACGGCGTAGTTGTTACCGTTAACAATGTTGGAATACCCGGTGGTTAAAATACAGTAATACGCGTTATTGCACAGTAGCACATGGTATTGCACAGTATTTTTAAAATTGTTGATTCTTACGTAGGAAGGCACTACTCAATAATTGTTACAGTAATTACTGTTTAATATTTTATTTTATTGAATCAATAATTGCTGCGTTGATATTTTATATTATTGTTGTTTCAATAATTGTTGCTGCACTGTATTTTCCATTATCAGATCAATAATTCATATTATTTGAATAATATTATTAGATAGCATTATTGACAATGCCTAGAAAGTTCTGTCTAAGGAGAGATTTGGTCATCTAATTGCGCGGCAGTAAGGAAAAATCCTTATTAGAAAGCCCCCTCTTTCCTGGGAACTGCCTGGTTGTCATTATTGTGATTCTGTAATATTATTTGTGAATAATTAATTATTGATCTATATGATAATGAAAAATTTATTTGATGTGGATATATATGATGGATTTATTTATGTGATTATAAATGAAGGAGTTAATGTTGAGGTGTTTTATCTATATTTTTGTCGGAACGGAGGTATTGAAAATTAAATTAGGGTTTTTAAGATATTTTGCGGGGGTTATAATTTTTAATCCGACCGTTGGATCGTTGTAATTTTTGGATATGTTATACATATATAAGTTGAGTATATGTCCACAAATTTTGAACCGTTAAAAATGAACGTATGATTTGTTATGAATTTTACGAGATGACTGGTTCAGAAATTGTTAAATTTTCGGAGTTAATCATTTTGGTGGAAAATTCTAGAATTGGTGGGCCCCACTCTTGGTTGGTGAAGAAATGTGCTGAGATTTTTATTCAAATGTGGTGGGTGGGAATAGTAGCAGGTAAAGCCATCAGGTTGCAGGTTAAGTCTGCTTCGGCGTGCTAACATTTTCCTATAAATAGAGGGGCTAAGTTAGAATTGAAAATCACAACAGAAACATAAGCTTTCTATCTTTCTCTCTCTATATTATGAAGCATATTTTGTGAGTATTTAGATACTTTGAGAGTTGCTATTCAGTGCAAGTTTCCTTCGGCTTTACATTCCGGTCAGAAATACTGCTCTTTTGAGGTAAGGTGTAACGACCCCAAAATAGGTTCATTCCACCCAACCCATTCTGAGTCGTCAAATACATGGTACAGAAAACAACTATAACTTTATTACAATAATTGTCGTGCAAAATACAACAACACATATGCTGTGAGTTTGGATACAAATATATACCAAATGTGACTCATATTCCAACCGTGGACATCACCTCACAATAACACCTTACATAAAGGTATAGTCAAAAACTGTTTTAAAAATTAGAATCTTTGGGAAGTGCTCAAGGAAACCTTCGTACATGGGAGGCCACGCGTCTAGGTTATGATAGATATCATATGGCCACAGAATTATCCTTGGTTGACCCAATAGACCCCAAAGAAAAACGAGAAGATTACTATCATATTCTTCCCAATGGTGAGTCTTCTCTTGACTTATCATTATCTCCACTGTCTCTAATTGAGAATTATACTTTAAACAAACACCAAGATTATATAGGTAGTGCTCGTAAATATACTCAGCAAGTGGATGAGCACAACCCTGTCTTATGATGATACGAGGTTGTATGTCGTTAGACATCTTGTATGATAGTGGCAAACCACCCTTCCAACGTTGGGTTCGCCTCACCCTATTTTCTTCACCAAATATAACTACTAAATGATGACCACCGTTCTATTCCCTTGTTACCCTCGCTTTACCCAGCTACACTCTTATTACCTGAAAGGAATTGTGAAGCAAAAGGGTGAGCACAACTAGCTCAGTAAAGAATATCATGACTAAAGATAATTCAATTATCAATAGCCTTCATCAACAATAAATCAGAGATTTAGAACATATGGTAAATGATAAAAATTTTAACCATAGTTGTAGCGGAACGAGCAATCCATTAGAAGAGTCAAATAGACTATAAAGTCTATTATCTTCTCCATGTTAAAAATCCACCAATAATATTTTATCCATGTAACATCACTCAACAGTTCCTTTCCACAATCATATGAATAACTCATAATCATAATTGTGACTATAAATTTTTCTTCGCACCCAGGACGAAGAATATTTTCATCACCTGTCTTTACCCGAAACATCAAAGATCATGGTTATACCAAATCACAGTTCCTATTTATAATCATATTAACAAATCCATCTTTGCACTACGGGCCAAAGATATTCATCAACAAACCATCTTTGCACTACGGGCCAAAAATATTCAACAACAGTTCATCTTTGCACTACAGGCCAAAGATATTCATCAACAGGCCATCTTTGCACTACATGCCAAAGATATTCATCAACAATTCATATTTGCACTACAGGCCAAATATATTCATATCTCAAAGAAATATATAATCATTTCAGAATTTATATAAACAATAATTATAACCATGTTGATCAATTCACCTTTGCACTTAAGCTTAAGATATTCAATTATAAATTCAATGGTCATAATCATACCAGTCACAATTCAACTTTGCACTACAGGCCAAAGAGAACCCTAGTCATGATCATACCAATAATCTACCCATCTTTACACTCCAGTGAAAGAGAATTTCAACATCAGGGTTATAAAAATGTTATATATGATGATAAAAATAATATGATCAACATATAGTTTTAATCTCAAGAGTAATATTCGTAACTCATGAATAGTAAATCGTGAATAGTAACTCATGAATAGTAACCCCGACACAAAAGATAGAAATTCTACAATAAAATCCATACCAATATTTCGGTATAATGATATTGAAAGAATGACATTACTTAAATTTATAAACAATTTATTTTAATTGTTTACACTTTACTAATTAATGCATTTAATTATTTTAAAATATCAAACTCATAAGATTTTATCACCAATAATCAAAACCCTCATCAAAAATCTGCATATACCTCATATAGGAATCTCAAGCCATAAAATCCTATTTTCCAATTTTCTTACTTCACATAACATATTTAATTCATTTACTCATAACTAGTCCATTTTCATGAAAAATACCAAATCAGTTCCAAAAATATTTCTTTTCTGGGATTTAGCATAATATAGTCCCATATTGAACATATATTTTTCTCAGAATTTTTAAAACTCATTTACTATTTTTCATATGGCCAAAACCACCGAATATTTAGACATTTATCAAAAATTATACTATTGTTCAAAAATTCTGAAATTTACAGAGTATACTTCTATCATACACATGTACTCCCAATAAAAATTTCATCAATTTTGGAGTTAACCACAAGGAATTATAAGCGGTTACTTTTAAAATAGTCTTTTCCCGTAAAATTCATAACTCTTAATCTATACATCCAAAAATCACCATTTTTGGACACAATCAATAAAACTCATCAAAATATCATTTTAAAATTTTCCATAATTTTTGAAGATCAGAAAAATTACGAAACTGAAAATCATAACAACCCTTAAAATCCATTACTATCCCTTACCTCAAAAGAGCAGTACTTCTGACTGGATATCGGATATGATGCTGAAAGAAACTTGCACTGATGAATAGCAACTCACCAAGTATCTAAAAACTCACAAAATATGCTTCATAATATATAGAGAGAAAGAGAGAAAACTTATGTTTCTGGTGTGATTTTCAATTCTAACTTAGCCCTCTATTTATAGGAAAATTTTGGTAGGTTTGACCTGCAACCTGATGGCTTTACCTGCTACTATTCCCACCCACCACATTTGAAATATAATTCAGCACATTTCTTCACCAACCACAAGTGGGGCCCACCAATTCTAGAATTTTCCACCAAAATGATAAACTCTGAAAATTCAACAATTTCTGAACCAGTCATCTCGTAAAATTCATAATAAATCATACGTTCATTTTTAACGGTTCAAAATTTGTGGACATATACTCAACTTATATATGTATAACATATCCAAAAATTACCACGATCCAACGGTCGGATTAAAAATTATAACACCCGCAATATTTCTCAAAAATCCTGATTTGATTTTTAATACCTCCATTCCGATAAAAATACTGATAAAACACCTCAACATTAACTCCTTCATTTTTAACCACAAAAATATATCCCTCATTTATATCCACATAAAATAAATATTTTCTTATCATATGAATCAATAATTAATTATTCACAAATAATATTACAGAATCACATTTATGACAACCAGGCCGTTCCCAGGAAAGAGGGGGCTTTCCAATAAGAATTTCTCCTTACTGGCGCGCAATTAGGTGACCAAACCTCTCCTTAGACAGAACTTTCTAGTCATTGCCAATAATGTTATCTAATAATATTATTCAAATAATATGAATTATTGATCTGATAATGGGAAATACTGTGCAGTGACAATTATTGAACAACAATAATATAAAATTTCAACGTAGCAATTATTGAATCAATAAAATAAAATATTGAACAGTAATTACTGTAACAATTATTGAGTAGTGCCTTCTTACGTAAGAATCAATAATTTCAAAAATACTGTGCAATACCGTGTGCTACTGTGCAATAACGCGTATTACTGTATTTTAACCACCGGGTATTCCAACAGTGTTAACGGTAACACTGTTGGAATACCTGGTGGTTAAAATACAGTAATACGCGTTATTACACAGTAGCACACGATATTGCACAGTATTTTTGAAATTATTGATTCTTACGTAAGAAGGCACTACTCAATAATTGTTACAGTAATTACTGTTCAATATTTTATTTTATTGATTCAATAATTGCTACGTTGAAATTTTGTATTATTGTTGTTCAATAATTGTTGCTGCACAGTATTTCCCATTATCAGATCAATAATTCATATTATTTGAATAGTATTATTAGATAGCATTATTGGCAATGTCTAGAAAGTTCTGTCTAAGGAGAGGTTTGGTCATCTAATTGCGCGCCAGTAAGGAGAAATCCTTATTGGAAAGCCCCCTCTTTCCTGGGAACGGCCTGGTTGTCATAAATGTGACTCTGTAATATTATTTGTGAATAATTAATTATTGATTCATATGATAAGAAAATATTTATTTTATGTGGATATAAATGAGGGATATATTTTTGTGGTTAAAAAATGAAGGAGTTAATGTTGAGATTTTTATCCGTATTTTTGTCGGAATGAAGGTATTAAAAATCAGGGTTTTTGAGATATTTTGCGGGGGTTATAATTTTTAATCCGACCGTTGGATCGTGGTAATTTTTGGATATGTTATACATATATAAGTTGAGTATATGCCCACAAATTTTGAACCGTTAAAAATGAACGTATGATTTATTATGAATTTTACGAGATGACTGGTTCAGAAATTGTTAAATTTTCAGAGTTTATCATTTTGGTAGAAAATTCTAGAATTGGTGGGCCCCACTTGTGGTTGGTGAAGAAATGTGCTGAATTATATTTCAAATGTGGTGGGTGGAAATAGTAGCAGGTAAAGCCATCAGGTTGCAGGTCAAACCTACCAAAATTTTCCTATAAATAGAGGGCTAAGTTAGAATTGAAAATCACACCAGAAACATAAGCTTTTTCTCTTTCTCTCTCTATATTATGAAGCATATTTTGTGAGTATTTAGATACTTTGAGAGTTGCTATTCAGTGCAAGTTTCCTTCGGCTTTGCATTCCAGTCAGAAGTGCTGCTCTTTTGAGGTAAGGGATTGTAAGGGATAGTAAGGGATATTAAGGGATTTTAAGGGTTGTTATGATTTTCAGTTTCGTAATTTTTCTGATCTTCAAAAATTCTGGAAAAATTTGAAATGATATTTTGATGAGTTTTATTGATTGTTTCCAAAAATGGTGATTTTTGGATGTATAGATTGAGAGTTATGAATTTTATGAGAAAAGACTATTTTAAAAGTAATCGCTTATAATTCCTTGTGATTAACTCTAAAATCGATGAAATTTTTATTGGGAGTACATGTATATGATAGAAGTATACTATGTAAATTTCAGAATTTTTAGACAAAAGTACAATTTTTGATAAATGTCTAAATATTCGGCTATTTTGGCCATATGAAAAATAGTAAATGACTTTTAAAAATTCTGAGAAAAATATATGTTCACTATGGGACTATATTATGCTAAATCTTAGAAAAGAAATATTTTTGGTACTGATTTGGTATTTTTCATGAAAATAGTCTAGTTATGAGTAAATATATTAAATATGTTTTGTGAAGTAAGAAAATTGGAAAATAAGATTTTATGACTTGAGAATCCTATATGAGGTATATGTAGATTTTTGATGAGGGTTTTGATTATTGGTGATAAAATCTTATGAGTTTGGTATTTTAGAATGATTAAATGCATTATTTAGTAAAGTGTAAACAATTTAAATAAATTGTTTATAAGCTTAAGAAATATTATTCTTTCAATATCATTATACCGAAATACTGGTATGGATTTTATTGTGGAATTTCTACCTTTTTGTGTCGAGTGACTATTCACGAGTTACTATTCACGATAAAAATTGGTTTCTTTTTCTAACCAAATTATAGTTGAGTTATGAATATTACTCTTGAGATTAAAACTATGTATTGATTATATTGATTTTATTATCATATATAACATTTTTATAACCCTGATGTTGAAATTCTCTTTCACTAGAGTGTAAAGATGGGTAGATTATTGGTATGATCATGACTAGGGTTCTCTTTGGCCTGTAGTGCAAAGTTGAATTGTGACTGGTATGATCATGACCATTGAATTTATAAGTGAATATCTTTAGCTTAAGTGCAAAGGTGAATTGATCAACATGGTTATAATTATTGTTTATATAAATTCTGAAATGATTATATATTTCTTTGAGATATTAATATCTTTGGCCTGTAGTGCAAAGATGAAATATTGATGAATATCTTTGGCCTGTAGTGCAAAGATGAATTGTTGATGAATATCTTTGGCCCGTAGTGCAAAGATGACATGTTGTTGAATATCTTTGGCCAGTAGTGCAAAGATGAACAGATGTTGAGATAAACATGACCAACTGGTGATACAAATGAATATCTTTGGACGTAGTGCAAAGATGAAGTTATTAGTATGATTATGAACAGGAAATGTGATTTGGTGTAACCATGATCTTTGATGTTTCAGGTAAAGATAGGTGATGAAAATTATCATCGTCCTGGATGAGAAGAGGAATTTAGAACTACAGTTATGATTATGAGTTATTCATATGATTGTGGACCAGAATTGTTGATTGATGTTACAGGGATAAAACATTGTTGGTGGATTTTTAACATGGAGAAGATAATAGACTTTATAGTCTATTTGACTCTTCTAATGGATTGCTCGTTCCGCTGCAACTATGGTTGAAATTTTTTATCATTTACCATATGTTCTAAATCTCTGATTTATTGTTGATGAATGCTATTGATAATTGAATTATCTTTAGTCATGATATTCTTTACTGGGCTAGTTGTGCTCACCCTTCTATTTCACAATTCCTTTCAGGTAATAAGAGTGTAGCTGGGTCGAGCGGGGTAACAAGGGAATAGAACGGTGGTCATCATTTAGTAGTTATATTTGGTGAAGAAAATAGGGTGAGGCGAACCCAACGTTGGAAGGGTGTTTTGTCACTATCATACAAGATGTCTAATGACATACAACCTCGTGTCATCATAAGACAGGGATGTGCTCATCCACTTGCTGAGTATATATACGAGCACTACCTATATAATCTTGGTGTTTGTTTGAAGTATAATTCTCAATTAGAGACAGTGGAGATAATGATAAGTCAAGAGAAGACTCACCATTGGGAAGAATATGATAGTAATCTTCTCGTTTTTTTTTGGAGTCTATTGGGTCAACCAAGGATAATTCTGTGGCCATATGATATCTATCATAACCTAGACGCGCGGCCTCCCATGTACGAAGGTTTCCTTGAGCACTTCCCAAAGATTCTAATTTCTAAAACAGTTTTTGACTATACCTTTATGTAAGGTGTTATTGTGAGGTGATGTCCACAGTTGGAACATGAGTCACATTTGGTATATATTTGTATCCAAACTCACAGCATATGTGTTGTTGTATTTTGCACGACAATTGTTGTAATAAAGTTGTAGTTGTTTTCTGTACCATGTATTTGACGACTCAGAATGGGTTGGGTGGAATGGACCTATTTTGGGGTTGTCACACTATTGATAATTTAATTATCTTTAGTCATGATATTCTTTACTGAGCTAGTTGTGCTCACCCTTCTGTTTCACAATTCCTTTCAGGTAATAAAAATGTAGCTGGGTCGAGCGGGGGTAACAGAGGAATAGAACGGTGGTCATCATTTAGTAGTTATATTTGGTGAAGAAAATAGGGTGAGGCGAACCCAATGTTGGAAGGGTGTTTCGTCACTATCATACAAGATGTCTAATGACATACAATATCGTGTCATCATAAGACACGGTTGTGCTCATCCACTTGCTGAGTATATCTACGAGCACTACCTATATAATCTTGGTGTTTGTTTGAAGTATAATTTTCAATTAGAGACAGTGGAGATAATGATAAGTCAAGAGAAGACTCACCATTGGGAAGAATATGATAGTAATCTTCTCGTTTTTCTTTGGGGTCTATTGGGTCAACCAAGGATAATTCTGTGGCCATATGATATCCATCATAACCTAGACGCATGGCCTCCCATGTACGAAGGTTTCCTTGAGCACTTCCCAAAGATTCTAGTTTCTAAAACAGTTTTTGACTGTACCTTTATGTTAGGTACCTTTGTGAGGTAATGATACATGATGGTGTCCAATGTCACATTTGGTATATATTTGTATCCAAACTCACAATATATGTGTTGTTGTATTTTGCACGACAATTGTTGTAATAAAGTTGTAGTTGTTTTCTGTACCATGTATTTGGCGACTCAGAATAGGTTGGATGGAATGGACCTATTTTGGGGTTGTCACAGAACGCACTGCTTTATTTTCTCAATTTGTGAGCCAGACGAATTTCGATCGATGCAATGACAGAACAAAGCCCGAACCACATAAATAAACTAAGATCATGTGAAACTCCAATGAATGATTAACATTAGAATCTCCATGACAATAAGAGGTTCTCACAGGACCAAGAATCAGAAGAAAAGGATGAAAGCCGACCAAGAAAAGCTGAGACAAACGAAAAAAACCGAAGGAGGCACAAACCTAAAGTTTGACCTCCTAAGGTTCGGCCACCCTAGGTTCGGCCCTCTAGGGAACGCACTGCTTTATTTTCTCGATTTGTGAGCCAGACGAATTTTGATCGATGCAATGACAGAACAATGAGCCCGAACCACATAAAGAAACTAAGATCATGTGAAACTCCAAGGAATGATTGACATTAGAATCTCCATGACAAGAAGAGGTTCTCACAGGACCAAGAATCAGAAGAAAAGGATGAAAGTCGACCAAGAAAAGCCGAGACAAACGAAAAAAATCGAAGGAGGCACAAACCTAAAGTTTGACCTCCTAAGGTTCGGCCACCTAGGGTTCAGCCCCTTAGGGTTCGACCAACCTAGGGTTCGGGCCCCTAGGGCGCAACCTCTCGTGTCCAGTGTTGAGTTCCTCCGAGTTTTTTCGACGACGAGATTCTCATATAAAAAAGGAAGAGCATGAAAATATGGTTTGAATAACAAGAACTTTGAAGCATGAGACCTAGAAGGGGCCTCTATGAGTCCCTAACTTATGAAGTGAACTAATTTCGGGAATTGATTGAGGGATTGAATTGGTGGGTAGAAGAACAAGTCGATAAACTCTATAAATACCATTTCCATTCCATTGAGGAACAAACTTTTGGAAAACTTGAGACTAACAAATTCTCTCTCAATTCTAAGCACACATTAAGGCACTCTGGATCTTGGATACTCTAGAAGGCTCTTGGATCCTAGGATTTCTGCAACATGTTACTAGAATAATTGCATACATGTTCTTCTCACATCTTCAATTCATCAATCAATACCGTACTATTTGTGTATTTCTCCCCTCCTCAACCAACACGAAATCCTAACCCTAGTAATGTACGATTTCCTTACCCACACTTACAATACAAAAGTAATAATTTACTTTCAAGGTAAACACAATTCAAAAATATATTCTAAGATTATAAATTTTTAAATAAAAATTCTCTTTCGGGAACTAAAAGACAATTTTACCTTCTTTTTTTTTATTTTTTTTAACTATGATAACCCAAACCATCCGAGATGGAGTAGCTTAGTTCATTTTACAGTATACAATTATCTATAATTCAAATCTCGCTCTTATTTTACCATCAAGTTAAAAGAAAAATCAATCTTAAAATAAATAATAATAATAATAATAATAATAATAAAAATCAATTAGTAGTAAGTGAATAGGCCTCTCACGTATACATAATGAGTTTAAAGGTTAAACTTAATTTTAGTCTAGTACGTAGGTTCTATCCTAACGTGCAGGTGAAAACGTCAAATATTGAGCAAATGCAAGTTTAAATATGTACCCTTAGGCCACATGATACCATTTTAAAGCATCTAAATTAATTTATCCAGCCTTAGGCTACATATCATATTAAAACATCCAACTTAATCTATTTGATGTGAAATTATGAATCTCAATACTATGTGAGACTCTGTATTAAGTCCATGGACCACAACACACAAATATATAGAGAATCGTAACTTAAAATTAATTAGTAATAAGTGTATATATATACTAGACTTTTATGAGTTTTCAAGTTTAATTTAACCCATATGAAACTATGAATTTCAACACATTCCTACGTTAACAACGTATGTATATGGGTAACCCACAGCATGTGAACTCTTATTACGATTTGCTCCTCTATTATTTGGAGTAAGTAAGAGTAAATTAATAGTATGTATTTGGAGACTGTCATATTTGTTGACCCAGAAAGCTGTCTATGCTGGTTGAATTATTGCCTTGTTCGAAATGGATGGAAAATACAAAAAGTCTAGGCACGTGATCCAATTGCATGCACTCATTCTCCCCTCTATATATATCTTCTCCATTATTATCAGGGGTGCGTACATATGTATGTATCTATTTAGTTTCTTTGTCTAGTACTTTCAAGCCACCACCTTATTGACTTGTTGTTATGTTTTTTATTACTCACAATCTTTAAAAAATTATTACCCCTTATAGAAAAATGAGAGAGAAAGAGAGTCAGATAAATATATAATAAAAGGTATTATAGATAAGAAAACTGATATTTTCACATGAAAATTGTCGCTATAGATCCTATAGCGACGATTTTTATCGTCGCTATACAATTATAGCGACACTTTTCATGTGAAAATATCAAAAAATCATGTGAAAATATCAATTTCTTATACATAATTAATAGAATATTTAATACTATACAATCATTTTCTTAATTCTTGTGCACAACTATAAAAGTTCATATATTATAACCACACTTTTCCTATGTAAATTATATTCCCCCATTCCACAAAGCGTCGCAATTGTAAATTTTTCCAAATAATTATGTTTTAATGTAATTAAATGTATTATCTCATTTTTGTCATCATGTCATCGTCGTTAAGCTAAACACAATAAATTTAAAGGGTACTTAATAGTTGAAAATTTTAATCTTTGTAATTTTTTAGATACAAATCAAGTAATTGAGCATAAGACTTGTTTGGTCTTTCTCTCAAACATATATAATACTCCCCCCCCCCCCTCCATTTTTTTATATCTTTTTTACAAAATATCGAATAAAATATAAGGGAAGATTCATTAATTAAATCAAAATTACTCAAAATTAATACATTTATAATTTCAAAAATTAAATGTGTTATCTTTCATGATATATATAATTAAGAAGAAAATTAAAAGAACATAGAGAAACAAATATCGAAGGCATGCTGCATCCAAACTTATATTTTGAGCATATCTACAATCACCACAGACAAAAATTACTTTGTGTGGAGAGAATCAGAGCTCCCAAAAGGAGAAAAAATGACTCCATAAAATTAGAGAAAAAACCAGATATTCAAACCCAAACTTAAGAGAAAATGTATTCGAAAATATAAGATTAGTTGATGTTGATAATTTAAAAGCCAATTTGAAAACATTTTTAAATTTAAAATTGATATAAATCGGTTTAATTTTAGACCATGTAAGTTTTATCCTTCTTCACGTGCTTGGAAGAACCACCTACATTGAAACTTTATTTAGGTAATTCTTGTACTCCTAATCACCTTTTTGTTTGTAACTTTCAAAGAAATTGAAACAATCTGGGTAAATAACACCGGCCTTCGTGTCCCCACCTCCGGCAACCCGTTCTGAACTTTCGAGAGTCGATTTTGATACCATATGAAACAATCCGGGTCAAATCCCAAGTCCGAATTGAATCAAATCTATCCAAATAAAACCTTAAACCACTGACCTAATAGTATTTTCTTAGGTCATCCACCACAGGCTCACCCAAAAGGTCATAACTGAAAGTACTATTGGTAGTAATTTAATTCCTTATATACAGACAAAATTTTTTCATATTTTTCGATATGTGGGACTGGGGTGTTACAGAAATAATGAAATATTAAGAAGGTTTTCCTAAATGAAGTCTTGTGTGAGTTGTACGCATCATTTTTTTGATGCAACTTAAATAAATCATGTAACTTTTATCTTAAATTGACTTTTAAAACTAGCTTCTTTTATTTAACTCCACAATTTATTGAAACCAAGTCATATGTACAACAACACAAGTTTGAAAAATCAAAAAGCTAAAGAGTAAATGACTTAAAATTAATAGCAGACTAGAAAGTTTTAATGGGGAGTTAAGCCGTAAGCAGGTGGGAAGAAACAGTCCATTTTAGGAGCCTTTTCTGTCTCCTGACCAAATCTTATAGAAAAGTACTTGCATGTAATGTTTCATGCGTTTGGAAATTGGAATAAGAATCTTGCTCGTTTTGAATAAATTATATGAAGACTTTAGATATTGAAACTACGAGTATTTCATTGTGCATATGCAGACTTAAATTATTGAAAATAAGAGCAGAAGTGGGTAGTAATTGAATGTTTGGAAGGCAATACCGGCAGTTCAGCACACATATTTGAAACTCAACAACTTGACACAAAAACGTAAACTATTAGTTCTCCAACTCATTCACATATACATTTAAATGCGCTTATACAAAGCACTAATACACATTTAGAATCTAACTATACACAAAAACGTAAGTTATTAGTAGATTTTTGGCCTATTCATGAATATTAGTCTTTCCGTTGTTTATTATAAAAAATAACTTATTTAATTCATAAACACCGCCTTTTGAGCTCATTGCTACTGCTACATATTAATTAACGTTATAAAGGTCGATAACGTAACATATTACATACGAAGGAAAATGATGGTCGATCCATCCACCAAAATTAGAACCCTTTCAGCAATACTTAATTGAAAATTGAGCACGGTAAATGATGATACTAGGAGGAGGAGGAGGAGGAGGAGGAGGGGGGAGTTATAAAAGAGTAAAATTAAAAAAAAAAGTCGCATACATTTGCTTTGGACGTGAATTTGAAGGCAACCATGTTTTTCTAAATTGATATTTATTTACTGCTGATTTTAAAAGAGTAAAATTAAAAAAAAAAAAAAAAGTCGCATACATTTGCTTTGGACATGAATTTGAAGGCGACCATGTTTTTCTAAATTGATATTTATTTACTGCTGATTTGAACTAAATTTAAGGAGCAGAGATATGTGAGTGTAAGGCCGTAAAATGAACAAAATAGTTCGAGTTTGATTCGTACTCGCTCGATTAAAAATTTGATCCAAGCTCGAGACTTGAAATATAAATAATTCAAATATAAATCAATTTTAAAGTTGGATAAATTCTTAATTAAACCTCTAATTTTTTTATTAATACTCGAAATATATTCGCTCAAAAAATTCAAACGATTTAAAATTGTTCTCAAACATTTTAATTAAAACTAATTTATATTTAATAAACTTTATAAATTAAATTTAAAAAACTTAATTAATTATTCATTTAGACTGATATTATTAGTGTGACTATATCCCTATTATTGTGGAGAAAACAAGGCCCGGACAATGAAATAGTCAAAGATGTTGTGGTCATCCGTATAATAATCATGTTCACCTTTTGTATTGAAGAATAGGCTTGTCAAAGAGAAGGACCCCACCCTGGTACGTAATTGATGTTGCCCTGGACCTATATACTGTTTTTTAATTACTGGAGACTTCAAAGATTTTATTTATTTTCGGACATAACTCCAAAGAATTCATTGTTATTATAATTTGGCGCAGCCATTAGTCTTCTCATCATGCATGTGATTCTACCTCATGTCCTCGTATATTTAAAAATTTTAATTATTTTTAAGGATGCATAAAACTTAAGTCATACTACTTACTCCCTCTTTCCATCCGGATACAAAGATCTAGTACTTTGTTTATTATGCTACTCTTTTAGAGGTGGTGTGTGTGTGTGTGTGTATGTGTGTATAATGTGAGATAGAAGAAATAGTATGAGGCGAAGACGCCAAGTTATAGTTCTGGTTTTAAAGTTAGATTAGGCAAGTAAGTTTTTGGATTATAAATTATATAAATTATGAGGAGTTGCTAATTAAGGATAATTAATTTGTATGAACAACTTAAAGATTAAAATGATCAATAAGCTTAAAAAAATTGAGTAACACAAGAATTTAGGCTTTTGAACATTATACTTTATCTTCCATATTAACCCTATTGATAAATCCTACTCAAATAAATGGCAATGAATAAGTTAAGAGTCTCCGAGAATTGTTCGCCTATTAGTATTTGCATAATTTGTAGTGGTAGCGTTGGGTACTTCAAATGTATCTCATCTTTTTTAGTTTTTTTCGTGTAAACCTAAAACATTGTGTTTATACGTTAAATAATGTGTTTGAAATGAATTATTTTTAGACGAACAAGATTTTCAAGTCATGCGTTTGAATTTTAATTAAACACTCCAAACGTTGTATAATCAAATATGAACTTAATATGTCCGATGTGATCTTTGGTGATCTCAACACGACCCTCGGTGTGGCATATATAAATAAATACACATAAATTATTAGAACTATATATATATATATATATATATATATATATATATATATATTACTAAAACTTAAAATGTAAATAAAATTATCGGCTCTAATACCATATTAAAGCATCCACTTTACATGAAAGAAGAATTGAAAAACATTGAATTGCACGCGCTAGCAAGCTACATTAGATTTGGACGGCCGACTTTTAAATGAAGGTAAGTCAAACTTGTTGTTCTGATGAATTAAGACTGAGATCAAGATCTCATTATCATTGGATATTGATTAGTTAATTACTATTTATTTTTATTTTTATTTTTATTTGTTATATTCGACTGAAAATTAATATTTTTGTTTTTGACAAGAATGAATCATAAGATCTCATGCACCCAGATTTTATGAGTAATTTTTTTATTATTAAACCATGAGGGCTTGATAATTTCCTTATTTGTTGATCATGAAGGCCTATTTTAAATAATTAATTTACTGAATGAGTCTCTTATAAGCATACGATCATACGACTAAAATTGGCATGGTCAAAAATAAAAATATTTTCCTTCTGGAAGCCTTCTCCTAATTATACTGAATTTGTCTTTGAATAACTAAAGCAGTTGAGATGTTCCAAAAACAATACCATAAATAAAAAATAAAATAAAATAAAAAACCGAGGATCATACTTTAGTTATATTCAAATCACTTTTGAAATGGTAATGCTTTTGATTTGATTTGGAACCTGTATGACATTGCAGGGTTTTGCATGGACTTATTTCATACAATTGCATGGAATTTCAACATTTTCCCATCATTTTTCTATTCCATCAATGGTTGAATACATGTGATACGCATTGTCCAAATGATGTTGTACTCCTGTTGTCTTTTTTTTTGTACTCCCTCCATTCTTATATGTAAGTCGTTTTAGATTTTTTTTTTATTTCTAATTATTTATCGTTTGAGGTTATCTAGGAGAATTAATTGATTACTATTTTTCTTAAATTGTCCCTTATTACTCCATCTAATCTTTTGATCTATATTTATGAGATAAGTGAGGTAAAGGGTATTATAGACAATTGATACTATAGTTAATGCTTTTCAATCATTTTCTTAATTCTTGTGCACATGTCTAAAACGACCTATATTAAGAAACGGATGAAGTATTTTCTTTGCATACTTTTTAGGCTCATATATCTTCAAACACAACCAAGCAGTACAGTACAGCTCTTGCTTTTAAGTACTGTGGGGGATTATTACATGTTAAAATTGACTAGTACTTCAGTCGGATTATTAATGGTCGTTAAAATAGGATAGTCGGGGTCTCGATTACCGATGAGTGAGCGATTAACCGACTCGTTGTTAAGCGAGCAAGGCTCATAGGAGGTAGTGTCCTTGAAAACCAAACGTCATATTTGGGTTTGGTGTATTAGCAACTCGGTCTAGTGGTTGTATAATATTTCCGATCTCACAAGTTTGAGCTCATATTATAACGTTTATGATTTTTTAATTATTATAAAACTAATATTTAGTGTGTGAATCATTATAGAATGTGTGATACATATATAAATACATCAGACTATAGTGTTTTGAGGATATGAGAGAATATCGCATACTTTTCTATATTGGTTTAAATATAAATAATTAAGTCTATTATCACATAAAACCGCTCACATACCACTCACATACACTCACATGCATATTTTGATAGCCCACGTGACTTGCTCTGCACGTAGGGCATCAAAATATGCATGTGAGCGATTGTATGTGATAATAGACTTATTGTTTAAATATACATTGTACATGACATTTAATTAAGGTAAACCTAAACAATATCCTCTAATAGGGGAATAGCTAAACAACCTTCTACAATAAAGGTACAGAAAGTCAAATCAAATCACAAATAAAATATCTACAACTAAATCAAATATTATCTACAAATAAATCAAATATTGTGAGAATTATCTCTAACATGCCCCCTCAAGATGGAGCTCCGGGAGGAGAGTCCAATCTTGTCCCTGAGAGAAAGAAATCGAGCTCGCGATAGTGGTTTGGTGAGGGCATCCACTAGTTGATATGTTGATGAGACATGAGAAACACGTAGAGCCCCAGTCTGAACTTGATCGCGGATGAAATGAAAATCAATTGCAACATGCTTCATGCAAGAATGAAATACTGGATTGGAACATAATTGTGTTGCGCCGACAATGTCGCAATAGATCACAGGTGACTGAGGTAACTGAATATGAAGTTCAGTAAGGAGAGAACACACCCAAGTCAATTCAGCAATAGTGGCTGCAAATGACCTATATTCAGCTTCAGTAGATAAGCGAACAATCACTTCTTGGAACTCCAGGAAATAAGATTGCGACCAAGATAAACAATATATGCACTAATAGAAGAAAAATCATCTTTGTTGCCTGCCCAATCAGCATCAGAAAAGGCATGAAGTGACAATGGCGAGTCACGATAAAGACAAATGCCAAGATCAAAAGTTCCACAAAGATATCACAGTAGCCCAATGGTTTGTGGTTGGACGATACATGTACTGAGACAATTTGTGTAACGTAAAGGCAATTTCTGGTCGAGTGACAAGCATTACTGTGACGCCCCCAAAATAGGTATACATCACCCATTCTGAGTCGTCAAATACATGGTACAGAAATAAATACAACTTCATTAATACAATTGTCGTGTAAAATACGACAACACATATACTATGAGTTTAAATACAAATATTGTCTAATAAACAGTATTAATGTGACGCCCCCAAAATTAGGTATACATCACCCATCTTGGGTCGTCAGATACATGGTACAGAATACAAATACAACTGATTAATACAACTGTCGTGTACAATACGACAAAACATAAACTGTGAGTTTGAATACAAATATTATCTTCTAGAGAGTATTCATAATCAAAAGGAGTCCTCATTACATTTATTAACACACCATTACATAGAATAGTGAGGACTACTAACTAATACTATCATTCGGACCATCACTCCGTTCCCCGACTTGCCCCAGCTACGTTCTCATTTCCTGAAGAGAACAGTGAAAGAAAGGGTGAGCTCAACTAGCCCAGTAAGAAATATTATGACTAAGATAATGCAGAATAAATTATCATTAGCCTTCAACAATGTTAAACTGATAAAATATAATAGACATCAAGTTTAACTGTAGCGGAACAAGCAATCCATTAAAAGAGTCAAGTAGAAAATAAACTCTACTATCTTTTATGATTTAAAAGGTTTTTCAACACTGTGATCGCTGAGACTCAGCTTAATAAAATAATCCACATCATCGAATCACCCCTGCACTACGGCCAAGGATATTCGTGTATTCATTAATGGTCATGATCATGCCAACAACTGTCCATCAATGCACTACGGGCCAATGAGGACTTTTACCACATCATTTGTAACATTACGGTCATGATTATACCGAATAATCCCTGGTCATAATCATACCAAGTCCATCTATGCACTACAGGCCACAGATGACTTTCAACATTTTATAAACATGAGGATGATGACAATGATATAAGAATTCAATAAAACAAGTTCAAGAATTAATTTATCCAAGAATTAACAACGTCCAAATTGTCAACATGATACTGCATTGTGGAGTAAAATTCAAGAATGCTTAGAAGAATATTTTCATGAAAAGATACTGGATGAAACGCAATTATCAAGGATATTCCACAAATTTCATGGAGTATAGAAGTCAAAACTTAACCAACTGAGTATAATAAAGAATGGAATAACAAAAGAAATCACCATGCATGCGATAGACCGCACAGACAGGTTATTCCAACAGAATAATAAATAATGGAACCAGGTCCGGCGTAAACGCACAGACAGGATATTCCGACAGAATAATAAATAATGGAACCAGGTCCGGTGTAAAACACACAGACAGGATATTCCAACAGAATAATAATAAAACGGAACCAGGTCCGGTGTAAAACACACAGACAGGATGTTCCAACAGAATAATAAACGGAACCAGGTCCGGTGTAAAACACACAGACAGGATGTTCCAACAGAATAATAGAAGAATGTCACCAAGTATAGGGTAGACCGCGTATACTGGTTATTCCAACAGAATAATAACAAATGGAATAACAGAAGTTCTCTTCATGAATATAAAAGAAATAATATTCCCTACCTTAAAAGAACTGGATATTGGAAAAGTGATGTAGCAGAATACTTTTATTCTCTCTCTCTTATTCTCTCTATACTTTCTCTCTCTATAGCTTGAATGAATTCGTGAAAAATAATGAAGCCCTAGGCCTCTATTTATAGAAAAACTGAGGGTGGCTCTTGGTCTTAACGAAGGGTCAAATGACTCTTGGTCTTAACGAAGGGTCAAATGACTCTTGGTAATATTGAAGGGACAACTACTATTGACGAAATAATTACTATTGACCAAGGTAAATACTATTGACGAAGGTAATTACTATTGACCAAGGTAAATACTATTGACCAAGGTAAATACTATTGACGAAGGTAATTACTATTGACCAAGGTAAATACTATTGACGACGGTAATTACTATTGACGACGGTAATTACTATTGACGACGGTAATTACTATTGACGAAGAGACTCTTAGATGATGACATATGGCCCCCCATAAAATAACCAAACTTACCACAACGTCTCAATTATTGATTTAATAATATAACATATTATACAGATGATACTATGACAATAATTTAAGAGATATGATGCAGCAATTACTGTAGCAATAATTGAGTATAGCTGAGTGACTTCTCACGTAAGCATCAATAATCAATACCGTGTGCTACTATGCAACCACGCGTATTACTGTACTTTTACTACCGAGTAGTTCAACAGTTTTAACGGTTTTAACGGTAACACCTCAGCCGTTATTTTTAATAAAATATTTTTGTCGTTTTCTCAATCCGACAATAATTCCGTTGTGGGGTCCACCAATGATTGTGCCGTCGTACGAATATTCCCCGACAAAAAGAATATTCTCCGACCAAACGAATATTTTATAACAACTTGCTTACTTTGCAAAATTTATAAATATTACCCACAACTATAACATTATATCAAATTAACTCCATAATATTCAAAAATGATATTTATAGAAAATTCATCTTTATTTATAAAAGTTGGGGTCTTACAACCTCCCCTTCTTATGAAATTTCGCCCTCGAAATTAGGGTACGTACCTGGTATGTCGAAGAGGTAAGGATACCTTGATTTCATTTCTGATTCTAACTCCCAAGTCATTTCCTCAACATCGTGGTTTCTCCACAAAACTTTGACTTGAGGTATAACCTTGGAGCGTAGAATATGTTCCTTCTTATCCAAGATTTGAACAGGAACTTCTTCATACGTCAAATCCTCCGCTATTTCGTCCGGTTCTAACTCAATAATGTGGTTCGGGTCTTCCACATATTTGCGTAACATGGATATGTGGAAAACGTTATGAACACGAGACATACTTGGCGGTAAAGCGAGTCTATAAGCCACAGTTCCTACTCGATCGAGGATTAAAAATGGACCGATGAATCGAGGATTTAGCTTTCCTCTCTTTCCAAATCTCGTAACTCCTTTCCATGGAGCAACACGTAAGAACACATGATCTCCTACATCAAATTCCACGTCCTTTCGATGAAGATCAGCATAACTCTTTTGTCGATCTTGTGAGGTTTTTATACGTTGTCGGATCGTTTGAATCTTTTCTGTAGTCATACGTACCAACTCCGGTCCCAACAACGTTGCTTCGCCCACCTCATCCCAGCATACTGGAGAACGACATTTTCTTCCATACAATGCTTCGAATGGAGCCATGCCAATACTTGCTTGATAACTGTTGTTGTAGGAAAACTCCACCAATGGTAAGAACTTGTCCCAACTTCCCTTGAAGTCAAAGACACAGAGTCTTAATAGATCTTCAAGAGTTTGAATAGTCCTCTCTGATTGTCCGTCCGTCTGAGGATGATATGCTGAACTAAATCGTAACTCCGTGCCCATAGCTTTTTGTAAACTAACCCAAAATCGTGAAGTGAATCTTGGGTCTCGATCAGAAACTATGGATACTGGCATACCATGCAGTCTTACAATCTCGTTTATGTACATACGAGCAAGACGTTCAAGTGTATAAGTTTCTCGTATCGGTAAGAAATGAGCAGACTTGGTCAATCTATCAACAATGACCCAAATCGCATCAATACCTTGAGAAACCCTAGGAAGACCGGTAACGAAATCCATGGTAATGTGCTCCCACTTCCATTCTGGAATTTCAAGTGGTTGCAATGGACCTTTTGGTACTTGATGCTCCGCTTTGACTCGTTGACAAGTTAGACACCTTGAGATAAACAACGCTATCTCTCTCTTCATATTGCTCCACCAAAATGTATGACGAAGATCATGATACATTTTGGTACTTCCAGGATGGATTGCAAACGGTGTGTTGTGCGCCTCCATCATGATTTCATACTTTAAATCAGGGTTGTTAGGAACACAAAGTCTGGAGTTGACTCGAAGTATTCCTTCTTCATCGATTCTTGCTTCCGGCATAGCACCTTCTTGCACTTTCTTCCTCATACGCATCAGCTCCAGGTCTGTAGCTTGAGCAGCTTTAACTTTATCGATTAAAGTCGGTTCTACTCGTATATTCGCCATCATCACATGGGTCCCTGGAGTCTTTAACTCTATCTCCATCCTTTGCAAGTCACACAAAATGGGCCTTTGCGTTGTTAATATTGCACTTGTACCCGCATATGATCTTCTACTCAATGCGTCAGCTACCACGTTCGCTTTTCCAGGATGGTATTGAATGGTATGATCATAATCTTTCAACAGTTCAAGCCAACGTCGTTGTCGCATGTTGAGTTCCTTTTGAGTGAAGAAATATTTGAGGCTTTTATGATCCGTAAAGATCTCCACTTTCTCCCCATACAAGTAATGCCTCCAAATTTTAAGTGCAAAGACAACAGCTGCCAACTCTAGATCATGAGTAGGATAATTCCTCTCATATTCCTTGAGTTGTCTTGATGCATAGGCTATGACTTTTCCATGTTGCATGAGAACGCATCCCAACCCTTTGCTCGAAGCATCACTGTAGATGACAAATCCCTCCGAGCCAGATGGTATTGTTAGAACAGGTGCTGAAATGAGTCTCCTCTTGAGTTCTTGAAAACTCTGCTCACATTCTTCGCTCCAACCAAACTTTGTATCTTTCCGAGTCAGCTGAGTTAATGGAGTAGCGATTCGAGAAAATCCTTCCACGAATCTCCGATAATAACCAGCTAAACCAAGAAAGCTACGTACCTCGGTCACTGATTTAGGTTGCTCCCAGCTTTGAATAGCTTCAATCTTTGCCGGGTCAACCGATATTCCACGACTTGATACTACGTGCCCAAGGAATGCTACCTCTTCCAGCCAGAACTCGCATTTCTTCAACTTGGCATAAAGCTTGTATTCACGAAGCTTTTGGAGTACCAGCCTCAAGTGTTGCTCATGATCTTCACGGCTTTTGGAATAAATAAGGATGTCATCAATAAAGACGACCACAAAGTGATCCAAATATTCCTTGAATACCCGGTTCATCATATCCATGAAGGCAGCAGGAGCATTAGTCAATCCAAAGGACATGACTAGGAATTCATAATGCCCGTACCGAGTTCTAAAAGCCGTCTTTGGAATATCCTCAGTTCTAACCTTCAGCTGATGATATCCAGAACGAAGATCGATCTTTGAAAAGAATTGTGCTCCTTGCAACTGGTCAAACAGGTCATCAATACGTGGCAATGGGTACCTGTTTTTGATGGTGACATGATTCAACTCCCGATAATCAATACAAAGTCGCATACTTCCATCTTTCTTCTTCACGAATAGAACAGGAGCACCCCAAGGAGAAGTACTAGGACGAATAAAGCCAATGTCTAACAATTCCTGCAGTTGGATCTTTAACTCCTGAAGTTCAATAGGAGCCATTCGATATGGGGCTTTGGAAATGGGTTTTGTACCGGGTTCAAGGTCGATACAAAATTCAATTTCACGCTCTGGGGGTAGGCCAGGAAGTTCTTCAGGGAATACGTCAGGGAATTTATTAACAATAGAAATATCATTCAAAACTGACGTATTTTTGTTTAGATCTGTGACATGAGCTAAGAAAGCTTGACATCCGTTTTTCAATAAACGAATAGCTTTATGGCTTGAGATGACAGCGATTGATTTTAATGGTTTGGTTGCTTGAATTCGCATAATAGGTCGATTAGGAATATGAAAGCTAACAACCTTACGAAAACAATCAATTTTTGCATAATGAGTAGTTAACCAATCAATCCCTAGAATCACGTCAAATGCAAGTATTTTTAATGAAATCAGATCGATAGGTAATGTGTGGGTACCAACTTGAACCAAACAAGACTTATAAACAGTGGAGGTAATGAAGGTTTCTCCCAACGGAGTTTCCACAGATAAGTCAAAGTCTAATTTCTCCGGAATCAAATTTAATCGATGAGCGCAAGTAGGAGAAATAAAAGAATGGGTTGAACCGGTATCAAATAAAGTATAAACTTCTTTAGAGTTTATGATAAGCTTACCCGTGATGACCTCATTCGGGTTCCTTGCTCTCTGGGAGTTCACAACAAACGCTCTCCCTTGCACAACCGGTTTTGACTTTTCTGGGACGGCTTTTGGTGCCTCCATCCTAGCTGAATTTGTCTTCGGTAAACGACAAAATCGGGCTAAATGACCTTCTCTTCCACAATTATAACATGCTTTGGACGGCATCGCGCAGTTTGGACTGATGTGCCCCTCCCCTCCGCATTTGAAACATATGATAGGTGGTCGTTCTCCTTCCTTAACGACAGGTGCTGGTGCTGACGTCTTTCCATCATTGTTGAATCTCCTCTTCTTGAAATGTCCATTCTTATTGTTTTGGCCCTGATTACCACCGAAGTGGTTACCATTTCTGGCCTGTTGATTCCCTCCACGCTTGTTGTCACCGCTTCGATGACTGCTCTCACTGGTATTATCATTTTGCCGGCTGCTCTCTTTTGGTTGCGTTGTCTCGTTATCGCGCTCCACCAACTGAGCCCTATTTACAACATCTGAATACAAACACAGTTTATGAGAAACAAGATGTTGACGTATCTCCGGCTTCAAACCTCTTAAAAACATCCGCGTCATTCTTTCTTCATTATCCACCAGGTGGGACGCAAACCGGGATAACTCCGCAAATTTTGCCTCGTACTGCGACACGGTCATATTATTCTGCTCCAATTTGATGAACTCCACCTCCTTCATGTGACGAATACTCTCGGGAAAGTATTTGTCGTTAAACAGCTCTTGGAACTTCTCCCAGGACATCTTCAGTGCGGCAGGTTGAGTACGCTTTATCGATTCCCACCAGTAATCTGCCTCTCCTCGCAACATAAAGGCGGCAAAGGGAACCTTTTGCTCCTCGGAGCAACCCAAGACATCAAATATCTTGGTGATCTGCTTTATCCATGTTTCAGCTACAAGTGGTTTGGGTTCTCCCTTAAACTCCGGTGGTCCCAGCTCCTTAAACTGTTTAGCGGTGACCGCCTGAGAGTTTCCAGTATTTCCACCTACGTTGTGGACAGGAGCCGCTTTCACCTGTTGTTGCATGAATTGCATAAAGCCTCTGAACATTTGATCATTCATCATTTGGTCAGTGTTGTTGTTTGCATGAGGATTGACACCTTCCTGATGCACATTATCCTGATTATTGATATGTGGTGAATCAACAGTCGTCTGTGCTCCATTGCTATTCTCAACATTCTCAGATGCCATTTTCAGATACTGCCACAAAATAAAAATTAATTGATATGTCATATATTATCCTTATATTATGACCGACCAATTAAATACCATGCAAATAAACTTAGGTATGTCATACTAGCGAAGGAATTCCCCGTCTCTCCCCTCCTAGTTCTATTCTCACATCTTAGCCAGGGATCATATCCCTAAGCTCTGATATATACATCACCCATCTTGGGTCGTCAGATACATAGTACAGAATACAAATACAACTTATTAATACAACTGTCGTGTACAATACGACAAAACATAAACTGTGAGTTTGAATACAAATATTATCTTCTAGAGAGTATTCATACTCAAAAGGAGTCCTCATTACATTTATTAACACACCATTACATAGAATAGTGAGGACTACTAACTAATACTATCATTCGGACCATCACTCCGTTCCCCGACTTGCCCCAGCTACGTTCTCATTTCCTGAAGAGAACAGTGAAAGAAAGGGTGAGCTCAACTAGCCCAGTAAGAAATATTATGACTAAGATAATGCAGAATAAATTATCATTAGCCTTCAACAATGTTAAACTGATAAAATATAATAGACATCAAGTTTAACTGTAGCGGAACAAGCAATCCATTAAAAGAGTCAAGTAGAAAATAAACTCTACTATCTTTTATGATTTAAAAGGTTTTTCAACACTGTGATCGCTGAGACTCAGCTTAATAAAATAATCCACATCATCGAATCACCCCTGCACTACGGCCAAGGATATTCGTGTATTCATTAATGGTCATGATCATGCCAACAACTGTCCATCAATGCACTACGGGCCAATGAGGACTTTTACCACATCATTTGTAACATTACGGTCATGATTATACCGAATAATCCCTGGTCATAATCATACCAAGTCCATCTATGCACTACAGGCCACAGATGACTTTCAACATTTTATAAACATGAGGATGATGACAATGATATAAGAATTCAATAAAACAAGTTCAAGAATTAATTTATCCAGGAATTAACAACGTCCAAATTGTCAACATGATACTGCATTGTGGAGTAAAATTCAAGAATGCTTAGAAGAATATTTTCTTGAAAAGATACTGGATGAAACGCAATTATCAAGGATATTCCACAAATTTCATGGAGTATAGAAGTCAAAACTTAACCAACTGAGTATAATAAAGAATGGAATAACAAAAGAAATCACCATGCATGCGATAGACCGCACAGACAGGTTATTCCAACAGAATAATAAATAATGGAACCAGGTCCGGCGTAAACGCACAGACAGGATATTCCGACAGAATAATAAATAATGGAACCAGGTCCGGTGTAAAACACACAGACAGGATATTCCAACAGAATAATAATAAAACGGAACCAGGTCCGGTGTAAAACACACAGACAGGATGTTCCAACAGAATAATAAACGGAACCAGGTCCGGTGTAAAACACACAGACAGGATGTTCCAACAGAATAATAGAAGAATGTCACCAAGTATAGGGTAGACCGCGTATACTGGTTATTCCAACAGAATAATAACAAATGGAATAACAGAAGTTCTCTTCATGAATATAAAAGAAATAATATTCCCTACCTTAAAAGAACTGGATATTGAAAAGTGATGTAGCAGAATACTTTTATTCTCTCTCTCTTATTCTCTCTATACTTTCTCTCTCTATAGCTTGAATGAATTCGTGAAAAATAATGAAGCCCTAGGCCTCTATTTATAGAAAAACTGAGGGTGGCTCTTGGTCTTAACGAAGGGTCAAATGACTCTTGGTCTTAACGAAGGGTCAAATGACTCTTGGTAATATTGAAGGGACAACTACTATTGACGAAAGTAATTACTATTGACCAAGGTAAATACTATTGACGAAGGTAATTACTATTGACCAAGGTAAATACTATTGACCAAGGTAAATACTATTGACGAAGGTAATTACTATTGACCAAGGTAAATACTATTGACGACGGTAATTACTATTGACGACGGTAATTACTATTGACGACGGTAATTACTATTGACGAAGAGACTCTTAGATGATGACATATGGCCCCCCATAAAAATAACCAAACTTACCACAACGTCTCAATTATTGATTTAATAATATAACATATTATACAGATGATACTATGACAATAATTTAAGAGATATGATGCAGCAATTACTGTAGCAATAATTGAGTATAGCTGAGTGACTTCTCACGTAAGCATCAATAATCAATACCGTGTGCTACTATGCAACCACGCGTATTACTGTACTTTTACTACCGAGTAGTTCAACAGTTTTAACGGTTTTAACGGTAACACCTCAGCCGTTATTTTTAATAAAATAATTTTGTCGTTTTCTCAATCCGACAATAATTCCGTTGTGGGGTCCACCAATGATTGTGCCGTCGTACGAATATTCCCCGACAAAAAGAATATTCTCCGACCAAACGAATATTTTATAACAACTTGCTTACTTTGCAAAATTTATAAATATTACCCACAACTATAACATTATATCAAATTAACTCCATAATATTCAAAAATGATATTTATAGAAAATTCATCTTTATTTATAAAAGTTGGGGTCTTACAATTAAAACTCAAAAGGAGTTCTCATTACAATTATTGATACACTATTTTATAAAAATAGTGAGGACTGCTAAAATAACTTTCTAGAACCATCACTCCATACCCCGGCTAGTTCCTGCTATATTCTCACCTCTTGAGAAGAAAAATGGAACAAAAAGGAAAAAGGTGAGCTCAACTAGCCCAGTAAAGAATATTATGACTAAGATAATGTACAACAAATTATCATTAGTCTTCAACAGGAAAAAATCTGATAGAATATAATAGACAACGAGTTTTAGATCAACAACTGCAGCAGAAATAGCAATCCATTAAAAGAGTCAAGTAGAGAATGAATTCTACTATCTTCTAAGATTTAAAAGTCCATCATCAATATTTTATTCCTGTAACATCAATCAATATACATCTTGAATCAAATATTCATCTTTGCACTACTGGCCAAAGATATTTATTTGTATCACCAGTTGGTCATGTTCATCTCAACACCTGTTCATCTTTGCACTACGGGCCAAAGATATTCATCAGTTAATTATTCATCTTTGCACTACAGGCCAAAGATATTCATCAAGTATCATCATTAAGAACTGAGGATGATAAAAAATATTTTAGAGAACGAATCCAGTAAGATAAAAGGACAAAGATTAGAGATTCGTACTTTAGATAATTCAATTTAAAAATACTCCATAATAAACCATAATGGAGAAAAATTCAAGAATGAAGATCAAAACATGGATACAATCAAAGATAGTAACCATAATAGACATTTGGGACAAAGAAGAGAAATTTTATTTTTGGTGAATAGTATCGTATTTGTGAATAGTGACGTATACGTGAATAATGTCGTATACGTGAATAGTAATCCCGACACAAAAAGGTAGAAACTCCACAATAAAATTCATATCAATATTTTAGCATAATGATATTGAAGAAAATAATATCATTTACGAAGAAAATAACATCCCTTATCTCAAAATAACAGTATTTCTGATCAGAATATCGGATGTAAAGCCGAAGGAAATTTGCACTGAATAGCACCTCTCAAAGTATCTAAATACTCACTAAAATACGCTCGATAATATAGAGAGAAAACTTATGAATTTTGGTGTGATTTTCAATTTAAACTAAGCACCCTATTTATAAGAAAATGCTAGAACGCTAAAGGAGACTAAATTAATAAAATATATATATATATATATATATATATATATATATATAATATATATATATTTTCCTTTCCTCCTTTTACGCAACCTACCAAAGACCAGTCCTCCACCTTTTAAAAAAATTTCCAGCATATGTTTTAATCAAAAACAAAAGTGGGTCCCACCCATAATTTTAATAAAAATATTTAATTTTCGAAACTTCAATAATTCATAATTTTTATCAGAAAAATTTGAATCTCATGTGCTTTCTATAGGAAATTTAATTCTCTACAACTTTGTAGAAGTTGTTTTTTAAATTCCAAACAGAAAATGTCTGAAATTCACATACGGATGATTTTGGCACCTCTATTCTGTCAAAATACTGATAAAATACCTCAGTATTAATTCCTTCTTTATAACCATAATAAATATATCCATCATTTATATCCACATAAAATAAATATTTTCTTATCATATAAATTAATAATTAATTATTCACAAATAATATTACAGAATCACAATAATGACAACCAGGTCGTTCCCAGGAAAGAAGGGCTTTTCGATAAGGATTTCTCCTTACTGGCGCACAATTAGGTGACCAAACCTCTCCTTAGACAGAACTTCCTTAGACATTGCCAATAATATTATCTAATAATATTATTCAAATAATATGAATTATTGATCTGATAATGAAGATATTGTGCAGTGACAATTATTGAAACAACAATATTATAAAATATCAACGCATCAATTATTGAATCAATAAAATAAAATATTGAACAGTAATTACTGTAATAATTATTGAGTAGTGTCTTCTTACGTAAGGATCAATAATTCAACAATACTGTGCAATACTGTGTGCTACTGTACAACCACGCTATTACTGTATTTTAACCACCGGTATTCCTACAGTGTTAACGGTAATAATTAATTACGCCGTTATTTATAAAAAACTCAAACTTGTCGTTTTCTTCATCCGACCGTTTCCGTTATGGGCCCAAAAATGGCTGCGCTGTCGTACGAATATTCCCCAACAGTAAGAATATTTTACGTCCAAACGAACATTCCCCGACAACAATGAATATTTATAATCACTTGCTTATTTTACAAAATTTGTACATTTCACCCATAACCACAGTATTATATCAAATTAACTCCTTATTATTTCAAGATAATGAATAGAGGAAATTCAATTTTATTTAAAATAAGTTGGGGTCTTACAACCTCCCCTCCTTATGAAATTTTCATCCTAGAAATTGACGTACGTATCTGGTATTTTGAAAAGGTGAGGTTACCTCGCTTTCATTTCCGATTCCAACTCCCAAGTCATTTTTCTCAATAGCATGGTTCCTCTACAAAACTTTAACTTGTGGTATAATCTTGGTGCGTAAACATGCTCTTTCCTATCCAAGATCTTAACAGGTACTTCTTCGTATGTTAAATCTTCGCTATCTCGTCTGTTCTAACTCAATAATGTGGTTCGGGTCTTTCACATATTTACGAAGCATAGATATGTGAAAAATATTATGAACACGAGACATGCTTGGAGGTAATGCGAGTCTATAGGCCACATTCCTATCCGGTCAAGAATCTCAAAGGACCAACAAATCATGGATTGAGCTTTCCTCTCGTCCCAAATCTTGTAACTCCCTTCCATGGAGCAATACGTAACAATACATGATCCCCAATGTTAAATTTTACGTCCTTTCGATGAAGATCTGCATAACTCTTTTGTCGATCCTGTGCCGTTTGTATACGTTGTCGAATCGTTTGGATATTTTCCGAGTCATGCGTACCAATTCTGGTCCCAACAATGTTGCTTCACCTATCTCGTCCCAGCATACTGGAGAACGACATTTTCTTTCATACAACGCTTCGAATGGAGTCATGCTTATACTTGCTTGATAACTATTGTTGTACGAGAATTCCACCAATGGCAAGTACTTATCCCAACTTCCTTTGAAATCTAGGACACAGAGTCTTAATAGATCTTCAAGAGTTTGAATAGTCCTTTTCGATTGTCCGTCCGTTTGAGGATGGTATGCCGAACTGAATCGTAAATCCGTGCTCATAGCTTTCTGCAAGCTAACCCAAAATCGTGAAGTGAATCTTGGGTCACGATCCAAAACTATGGATACTGGAATGCCATGCAATCTCACAATCTCATTTACGTACATACGAGCAAGACGTTCAAGGTAATAAGTCTCACGTATAGGCAAGAAATAAGCAGACTTGGTTAATCTATCAACAATAAACCAAAAATCTCATCTATGCCTTGAGAAACTTTGGGAAGACCAGTAACGAAATCCATGGTAATGTGTTCTCACTTCTATTTCGGAATCTCAAGTGGTTTCAATTGACCCTTTGGCACTTGATGCTCTGTCTTTACTCGTTGACAAGTTAAACACCTCAAGATAAACTCCGCGATCTCTCTCTTCATATTGTTCCACCAAAATGTATGTCAAAGATCATGATACATTTTGGTACTCTAAGGATGGATTGTAAACGGTGTGTTGTGTGCCTCCATCATGATTCTATGCTTCAAGTCAGAATCGTTAAGAACGCAAAGTCTGGAGTTGACTCGAAGTATTCCTTCTTCATCGATTCCTGCTTCTGGAATAGCACCTTCTTGCACTTTCTTCTTCATACGCATCAGCCTCAGGTCCGTAGCTTGAGCAGCTTTAACTTTATCAATTAAAGTCGGTTCTATTCGTATGTTTGATATCCTCACGTGGGTACTTGTAGCCTTTAACTCTATCTCCATCCTTTGTAAGTCGTACAAAATGGGTCTTTGTGTTAACAAAATTGCACTCATACCCGCATACGATCTTCTACTCAATGCGTCAGCTACAACGTTTGCTTTTCCAGGATGATATTGAATGCCGTGGTCGTAATCTTTCAACAGCTCGAGCCAAAGTCGTTGCCGCATGTTGAGTTCCTTTTAGGTGAAGAAATATTTGAGGCTTTTATGATCCGTATAAATCTCCACTTTCTCCCCATACAGGTAGTGCCTCTAGATTTTCAACGCGAAAACGACTGCTGCCAACTCTAGATCATGGTAGGATAATTTCTATCATATTCTTTGAGTTGTCGCGAGGCATAAGCTATGACTTTCCCATGTTACATGAGAACACATCCTAACCCTTTGCCTAAAGCATCGCTGAAGATAACAAATCCATCCGAACCAGATGGTATTGTCAGAACAGGTGCCGAAATGAGTCTCCTCTTAAGCTCTTGGAAACTCTTCTCGCATTCCTCGCTCCATACGAATTTTATATTTTTCCGAGTCAGCCGAGTTAACGGAGTAGCGATCCGAGAAAATCCATCCACGAATCTCCGATAATAACCAGTTAAGCCCAGAAAGCTACGTACTTCGGTTACCGACTTCAGTTGCTCCCAACTTTGTATTGCTTCAATCTTCGTCGGGTCAGCAGATACTCCATGTTTTGACACCACGTACCCAAGGAATACTACTTCCTCAAGCCAAAACTCATATTTCTTCAGCTTGGCATATAGCTTGTCATCACGAAGCCTTTGCAGTACCAGCTTCAAATGGTGCTCATGATCTTCACGGCTTTTAGAATAGATGAGGATGTCATCAACAAAGACAACAACGAACTGATCCAAATATTCCTTGAATACACGGTTCATCATATCCATGAAAACAGCAGGAGCATTAGTCAATCCAAAAGACATGACTAAGAATTCATAATGTCTGTACCGAGTTCTAAAGGCAGTCTTTGAAATATCATCAGTTTTAATCTTCAGTTGATGATATCCAGAACGAAGATCGATCTTTGAAAAGAATTGTGCTCCTTACAACTGGTCGAACAGGTCATCAATGCGAGGTAGTGGATACCTATTCTTGATGGTGACATGATTCAATTCTCGGTAGTCAATACAAAGTCGCATACTCCCGTCTTTCTTCTTTACAAATAAAACAGGAGCACCCCAAGGAGATGTACTAGGACGAATGAAACCGATGTCCAACAACTCCTGTAGATAGACTTTTAACTCCTTAAGTTCAATAGGAGCCATTCGATATGGGGTTTTTAGAAATGGACTTTGTACCCGGTTTAAGGTCAATAAAGAATTCAACTTCACGTTCTGGGGGTAGACCAGGAAGTTCTTCAGGAAATACGTCAGGAAATTCACTAACAATAGAAATATTATTCAAATCTGACGTGTTTTTGTTCAAGTCCATAACATGGGCTAAGAAAGTTTGACATCCGTTTTTAATAAACGAATGGCTTTATGGCTTGATATGACAGTGATTGATTTTAGTGTTTAGTTGCTTGAATTCGCATAACAGGTTGGTTAGGAATATGAAAACTAACAACCTTATGAAAACAATCAATTTTGGCATGACGAGTAGTTAACCAATCAATCCCTAAAAATAAATCAAAAGCAAGTATCTTTAAAGAGATAAGATCAGCAGGTAATGTGAGGGTGTCAACTTGGATTAAACAAGATTTATAAACAGTGGATGTAATGAAAGTTTTTCCTAACGGAGTCTCCACAGATAAGTCAAAGTCCAATTTCTCCGGAGTCAAGTTTAAACGTTGAGCACAAGCAGGAGAGATAAAAGAATGGGTAGAAACGGTATCTAATAAGGTATAAACTTTACAAGAATTTATGATTAGCTTACCCGTGATCACCTCGTTCGGGTTTCTCGCGTTTTGGTCAGTCACGACAAACGCCCTCCCTTGAACCACCAACTTTATTTTGTCCGTAGTCGCCTTTTGGTGCCGCCGTCCCAGTTGGACTTGACTTTGCTACCGAGCAAAATTGGGCTATATGACCGTCTTTTTCCACAATTGAAACACACCTTGGAAGGCTGTGAACAGTTTGGACTTATGTGTCCCTCCTCTCCGCATCTGTATCATCTAACTAGCGGTCGTTCTCCTCCCCTAGAATTTGTTGTTGGTGCTGGTGCTGCTATTGATGTCTTCCCGTTATTGTTGAATCTCTTCTTTTTAAAATTTCCACTTGGTTCACCTCTCCTATTATCATGGCCACGATTACCACCCGAGTGGTTACCGCTTTTGTCTGTATTTTTTCTTCCGTGCTGGTTATCATCGCTCCGATGACTGCTGTCACGGTATGACCCTGGTTGTGGTCCCTCGGTTGAACATACTCATTATCTCGCTCTAATAATTGAGCCCTGTTTACAACATCTGAATATAAAGAAAATTTATGAGAGATAAGATAGTGTCGAATCTCGGGTTTTAGACCTCTTAGAAATATCCGTGTCATTCGTTCCTCATTCTCTACCAAATGAGGTGCAAACCTGGATAACTCTGCGAACTTCGCCTCGTACTGGGACACCGTCATGTTATTTTGTTCCAGTCTGATAAACTCTACCTCCTTCATATGACGAATACTTTTAGGAAAGTACTTATCATTGAACAGTTTCTGAAATCTTTCCGAAGACATGTTGAGTGCGGCTGACTGGGTACGCTTCACAGATTCCCACCAGTAATCTGCCTCACCACGGAACATAAAGGTGGCGAATGGAACCTTCTGTTCTTCCGTGCATCCTAAGACATCAAATATCTTGATAATTTGCTTGACCTACGTTTTCGCCTTAATCGGATTTAACTTTCTCCAGAATTCTAGTGGTCCCAACTCTTTAAACTACTTGGCTGTGACAAACCGTGCGTTGCTATCATTTCCACCCGTATTTTGTACACGAGTCTCCCTCGTCTGATTTTACATGAACTGTAAAAAGCTTCTAAACATTCCATCATTCATCATTTGTTCGGTAGTGTTAATTATAGGAGGAATATTGCCTTCCTGTTGCACGTTCTCCTGGTTTGTGGTTAAAGGTGTTTCTACGGTCTCATACACTCCATTGTTAACGTTCTCAGCTGCCATTCTTAAATACTGCCATAAAACAAGGGTTAATTAAATAAATTAACATATCACATAATATCCCTATATTATGACCGACCAACAAATAAGCTTAGGTAGGACACACTAGAGAAGGATTTACTCATCTCTCCCCTCCTAGTTCTATTCCTCGATCTCCGCCAGAGACCATATCCCTAAGCTTTGATACCAACTTTGAAGCCCCCAAAATAGGTATACATCACCCATTCTGAGTCGTTAAATATATGGTACAGAAACAAATACAACTTCATTTATACAATTATCGTGTAAAATACGACAACATATATACTGTGAGTTTAAATATAAATATTATCTAATAGATAATATTAAAACTCAAAAGGAGTCCTCATTACAATTATTGATACACTATTTTACAAAAATAGTGAGGACTGCTAAAAAAACTTTCTAGAACCATCACTCCATACCCAGCTAGTTCTTCCTATATTCTCACCTCCTGAGAAGAAAAATGGAACAAAAAGGAAAAAGGGTGAGCTCAACTAGCCCAGTAAGAATATTATGACTAAGATAATATACAACAAATTATCATTAGTCTTCAACAGGGAAAAATCTGATAAAATATAATAGACAACGAGTTTTAGATCAACAACTGCAGCGGAAATAGCAATCCATTAGAAGAGTCAAGTAGAGAATGTATTCTACTATCTTCTAAGATTTAAAAGTCCATCATCAATATTTTATCCCTGTAACATCAATCAATATACATCTTGAATAAAATATTCATCTTTTCACTACAGGCCAAAGATATTCATTTGTATCACTAGTTGGTCATGTTCATCTCAACACATGTTCATCTTTGCACTACGGGCCAAAGATATTCATCAGTTAATCATTCATCTTTGCACTACAGGCCAAAGATATTCATCAAGTATCATCATTAAGAACTGAGGATGATGAAAAATATTTTAGAGAATGAATCCAGTAAGA
The DNA here is from genome assembly GCA_016801055.1 of Panax notoginseng. Classification (NCBI taxonomy): domain Eukaryota; kingdom Viridiplantae; phylum Streptophyta; class Magnoliopsida; order Apiales; family Araliaceae; genus Panax; species Panax notoginseng. The sequence continues at coordinate 18,600,224 of CM029018.1, forward strand.
TAAAAGGACAAAGATTAGATATTCGTACTTTAGATAATTCAAGTTTAAAAATATTCCATAATAAACTATAATAGAGAAAAATTCAAGAATGAAGATCAAAACATGGATACAATCAAAGATAGTAACCATAATAGACATATGGGATAAAGAAGAGAAAATTTTATTTTACGGTGAATAGTATCGTATACGTGAATAGTAATCCCGACACAAAAAGGTAGAAACTCCACAATAAAATTCATATCAATATTTCAGCATAATGATATTGAGGAAAATAATAACATTTACGAAGAAAATAACATCTCTAACCTCAAAATAACTGTATTTCTGATCGAAATATCGGATGTAAAGCCGAAAGAAACTTGCACTGAATAACAACTCTCAAAGTATCAAAATACTCACTAAAATACGCTCGATAATATAGAGAGAAAACTTATGAATTCTGGTGTGATTTTCAATTCTAACTAAGCACCCTATTTATAGGAAAATGCAAGAAAGCCAAAGGAGACTAAATTAATAAAATAATATATATTTTTTCCTTCTTTTACGCCACCTACCAAGACCAGCCACCAGCCCTCCACCTTTGAAAAATTTCCAGCACATGTTTTAACCAAAAATAAAAGTGGGTCCCACCCATAATTTTAATAAAAATATTTAATTTCTGAAACTTCAATAATTCATAATAAATAGCTCTTTATCAGAAAAATTAGAATTTCGTGTGCTTTCTATAGAAAATTTAATTCTCTACAACTTTGTAGAAATTTTTTTTTCTAAATTCCAAACAGAAAATATCTGAAATTTACATTCGGATGATTTTCAGCACCTCTATTCCGTCAAAAATACTGATAAAATAACTCAGCTTTAATTCCTTCATTTATAACCACAATAAATATATCCATCATTTATATCCACATAAAATAAATATTTTCTTATCATATAAATTAATAATTAATTATTCCAAAATAATATTACAGAATCATAATAATGACAACCAGGTCGTTTCCAAAAAAGAGGGGGCTTTCCGATAAGGATTTTTCCTTACTAGCGCGCAATTAGGTGACCAAACATCTCCTTAGACAGAACTTTCATAGACATTGTCAATAATGTTATCTAATAATATTATTCAAATAATATGAATTATTGATGTGATAATGGAGATACTGTGCAGTGACAATTATTAAAACAATAATAATATAAAATATCAACGCAACAATTTTTGAATCAATAAAATAAAATATTGAACACTAATTACTGTAACAATTATTGAGTAGTACTGTAACGCCCCCAAAATTTGGTAATACATCACCCATCTTGGGTCGCCAGATACATGGTACAAAATTCAAATAAAACTTAATTATACAACTGTCGTGTACAATACGACAAAACATAACTGTGAGTTTGAATACAATTATTGTCTACTAGAGATTATACAAACTCAAAAGGAGTCCTCATTATAATTATTATCACACTATTTAACAGAATAGTGAGGACTACTAATACTATCATCTGGTCCATCGCTCCGTTCCCCAACTAGTCCCAGCTATATTCTCATTTCCTGAAGAGAACAGTGAAAGAAAGGGTGAGCTCAACTAGCCCAGTAAGAAATATTATGACTAAGATAATGCAAAATAAATTATCATTAGCCTTCAACAGTGTTAAACTGATAAAATATAATAAACATCAAGTTTAACTGCAGCGGAACAAGCAATCCATTAGAAGAGTCAAGTAGAGAATAAAATCTACTATCTTCTATGATTCAAAAGGTTTTCATGACTTTTATCGCTGAGAATCAGCTTAATAAATAATCCACATCATCGAATCACTCCTGCACTACGGCCAAGGATATTCTTTAGTATCACGATCACGAATTATCCATGCACTACGGCTAAAGATAATCATATTTTCATCAACGGTCCTGATCATGCCATAAAACAATTCATCTCTGCACTACGGCCAAAGAGAATCCATAGCCATAATCATACCAAAAACTGTCCATCAATGCATTACGGGCCAATGAGGACTTTTTCCACATCATTTGTAATATTACGGTTATGATTATACCGAATATTCCCTGGTCATAATCATACCAAGTCCATCTATGGACTACAGGCCACAGATGACTTTCAACATAATATAAGCATGAGGATGATGACAATGATATAAGAATTCAATAAAACAAGTTCAAGAATTAATTTATCTAGGAACTGATAACGTCCAAATTGTCAACATGATACTACTTTGTAGAGTAAAATTCAAGAATGCTCAGAAGAATATTTCCATGAAAAGATACTGGATGAAACACAAATATCAATGATATTCCATTAATTTCATGGAGTATAGAAGTCAAAGTTTTAGCCAACTGAGTGTAATAAAGAATGAAATAACAAAAGAATTCACCATGCATGCGATAGACCGCACATGCAGGTTATTCCAACAGAATAATAAATAACGGAACCAGGTCCGGCGTAAAACGCACAGACAGGATATTCCAACAGAATAATAAAGAATGGAACCAGGTCCGGCATAAAACGCACAGACATGATATTTCGACAGAATAATAAAGAATGGAACCAGGTCCGGCGTAAACGCACAGACAGGATATTCCGACAGAATAATAAATAATAGAACCAGGTCCAGCGTAAAACGCACAGACAGGATATTCCAACAGAATAATAAAGAATGGAATAACAGAAAAATTTCACCAAGTATAGGGTAGTCCGCGTATACTGGTTATTCCGGCAGAATAATAAAGAATAGAATAACAGAAGTTCTCTTCATGAATACAAAAGAAATAATACTCCTTACGGGTACAACAAATAATATCCCTTACCTTAGAAAGAAGAGTACTGGATATAGAAGTAGTGAAGTAGCAGAACACTTTTCTTCTTTCTATCTATAGTTTCTCTCTCTAGAGTTTCAGTGAATTCGTAAGAAATAATGAAGGAATGAGCTTCTATTTATAGAAAAATGGACTGCATAGTAACTAACTCATGAACGGTCCAGATTGATTTACTTTAATCTGACGGTCCATATTTAAAGCAAAATCTTTTAAATAAAATATAATATATTCTATTTATAATCTAATAAAACGAATAACTTTATAAAAGATTTTACTATGCAAACACTATGTAGGCACTATACAAATACTATGCATAATAAAATATAATGTATTCTAATTATTGTCTAATAATACAGATAACTTTATAAAAGTATTCTGTTTTATATAAAAATATTTTACTATTAGCCTAATAAAACGAATAACTTTATAAAAGTATTCTGTTTTATAAAAAAGCTTTTTCTATTTTATTACATTAATAATACCAATAAAACAAAACTGAGTGACTTATCACGTAAGCCTCAATAATCAATACCGTATGCTACTATGTAACCACACGAATTACTGTACTTTTACTACCGAGTAGTTCAACAGTATTAATGGTAAAACCTCCGCCGTTATTTTCATAAAATATTTTTGTCGTTTTCTCAATCTGACAATAATTTTGTTGTGGGGTCCACCAATAATTGTGCTGTCATACGAATATTCCTCGACAAAAATAATATTCTCCGACCAATCGAATATAATACAACAACTTGCATACTTTGCAAAATTTATAAATACTACCCACAACTATAATATTATCTCAAATTCACACCATAATATTTAAAAAATATTTCGAAAAAATTAAATCTTTATTCATAAAATCTGGGGTTTCACAATCTTCCCTCCTTATGAAATTTCGCCCTCGAAATTTACGTACGTACCTGGTATACCGAACAGATGAGGACACTTCGTCAGATTTTAACTCTTGAGGTATAACCTTTGAGTGTTGAATACATTCCAGGATTTTAACAGGTACATCTTCATACGTTAAATTATCCACTATCTCTTCCGATTCTAAATCAATAATGTGGTTCGGGTCGTCCACATATTTACGTAACATCAATACGTTAAAATGTTATGAACACGCAACATACTTGGCGGTAAAACGAGTCTATAAGCCACAGTTCCTACTCGATCGAGAATTTTAAATGGGTCAATTAAATTGAGGGTTGAGATTTCCTCTCTTCATCGATTCTTGCTTCTAGAATAACGTCCTCTTGAACCTTCTTCTTCACATTCATCAGCTCTGAGTATGTAGCTTGAGCGGCTTTAACTTTATCGATTAAAGTCAATTCTAATCGTATATTCGTTATCTTCACGTGGGTCCTCTAGAGTCTTTAACTTTATCTTCATCATTTGTAAGTTATACGAAATGGGTCTTTGTGTTAACAACATCTCACTCGCATACGATCTTCTACTCAACTCGTCAGCTACCACTTTCGTTATTCCACGATGATATTGAATGGTATGGTCATAATCTTCAACAACTCGAGCCAACGTCTTTGGCTCATGATACGTTCGCTTTAGTTGAAGAAATATTTAAGGGTTTAAGAAATGGGTTTTGTACTGGGGTCAATACAAAATTCGATTTCACGCTCTGGAGTAGGCTAAGAAGTCTTCACGAATACGTCAGGAACTTTATTAATAATAAAAATATCGTTCAAAACTGTGACCCTCATCCCAGACTTGGATAATACGTCACATTGATACCTATCAACTTGCCAACGTCATTTACAACGTCTCCTACGGAAAGTCTGGCTTTGGTGCATTCCACACCAGGAAGTCAACAACGAAAGGAACGGGGATATTTACTTATGGCTTGATATGACAATGATTGACTTTAGTGGTTTGGTTGCCTGAATTCGCATAACAGGTTGGTTAGGAATATGAAAGTTAACAACCTTACGAAAAACATGATGAGTAGTTAACCAATCGTTTTCAAAAATCACATATCGACAGGTAACGTGAAAGTGTCGATTTGAATCAAACAAGATTTATAAATAGTGGAGTTAAAAAGTTTTCTCCTAACAGAGTTTCAACAGATAAGTCAAAGTCTAATAAAATTTTTATATTTTATTTTTTTTAAGAGCCAAGTTTAAACGTTGAACACAACTAGGTAAAATACAAGAGTGGGTAGAACCAGTATCGAATAAGGTACAAACTTCGCAAGGGTTTATGATTAGCTTACCCGCGATAACTTCATTTGGGTTCTTCACTTATTGGAAAGTCATGACAATCGCTCTCCCTTGAACTACCCGGCTTTGACTTGTCTGGGGTAACATTTAGTGTCATCACTATCGTTGGAATTGACTTTAATATAGGGCATATTCCACCCTCAACTGCTTCATCGTACTCCTGCTTCATGATCTGAATCATCAATCTTCGATCCATATCGAGTTCAGATTGACCGCTCTGTACAGGGTAATTCAAAACTCGATGTTGGGTTCTCCCAATTGTTGTCCAAAAAGAGAAATGTATATCATCTATTTTAGCCTTTTTGGATCGGACGTCTCTTTCTACAATATCAACACGTCGTGCGGCTTTTACCCACGCATCCTTCATTCTCACTCGTTCAGTTGTTTCTTCTTTCAGCTGATCCTTGATATTTGAATTCTCAGATTCCAACTTTAATATCTTACACTCTGCCAAAGCGTGATTTTGTTCGAGCATCACATTTCGGGTAACACAATTTTGAATCGTTACATCTCTTTGCTCCACGACCGCCTGCCATTCTTCAGCCTGCTCTTCAAACTCATGAACACGATTTTGTAATTCTAAGTTTTGATCATAAATTTCTTCTAACCAATTCTCCTCAGGTTCCTCTTCTTCCTCACTCTCAGTTGCTACCTCTCCCACTAGCTTGGGTGCAACTATTAGTTCTTTACTTACCACGTAGATATCTCTAATTTCTTCTTCGCCTGATATTACATTATCCTGGTTGGTGATTAGAGGTGTCACGGTCTCATTCACTCCATTGTTGACATTTTCAGCTGCCATTTTCAAATACTGCCACAAAACAAAGGTTAATTAACATGTCACATATTATCAATATACTCTGACCAACCAATTAAATAACAAATAAACTTAGGTAGGTCATACTAGTGATAGAATTCTCCGTCTCTCCCCTCATAGTTCTTGTCTCACACCTTAGCTAGGGATCATATCCTTATGCTCTGATACCAACTGTGACGCCCCCAAAATTTGGTATACATCACCCATCTTGGGTCGCAAGATACATGGTACAGAATTCAAATAAAACTTAATTATACAACTGTCGTGTACAATACGACAAAACATAACTGTGAGTTTGAATACAATTATTGTCTACTAGAGATTATACAAACTCAAAATGAGTCCTCATTATAATTATTATCACACTATTTAACAGAATAGTAAGGACTACTAATACTATCATCTGGTCCATCACTCCGTTTCCAACTCGTCTCAGCTATATTCTCATTTCCTGAAGAGAACAGTGAAAGAAAGGGTGAGCTCAACTAGCCCAGTAAGAAATATTATGACTAAGATAATGCAAAATAAATTATCATTAGCTTCAACAGTGTTAAACTGATAAAATATAATAAACATCAAGTTTAACTGCAGCGGAACAAGCAATTCATTAGAAGAGTCAAGTAGAGAATAATGTAAGACCCCACTTATTAATGAATAAAATCAAATTTTCTCTAAATATTATTGTGAATAATAAGGGGTTAATTTGATATAATACTTTGGTTATGGGTGAAATGTGCAAATTTTGCAAAATAAGCAAGTGGTTATAAAATATTCATTTTGTCGGGGAATATTCGTTTGGTCTGGAATATTCTTGCTGTCGGGAAATATTCGTACGATGGCGCAGCCTTGTGTGGGCCCCATAACGGAAAGTGATTGGATGAAGAAAACGACAAGTATAAGTTGTTTATAAATAACGGCGTAGTTGTTACCGTTAATACTGTTGGAATACCCGGTGGTTAAAATACAGTAGCACATGGTATTGCACCAATTATTAATTCTTACGTAAGAAGGCACTACTCAATAATTGTTACAGTAGTTATTATTCAATATTTTATTTTATTGATTCAATAATTACTGCGTTGATATTTTATATTATTGTTGTTTCAATAATTGTTACTGCACAGTATTTTCCTTTATCAGATCAATAATTCATATTATTTGAATAATATTATTAGATAACATTATTGGCAATGTCTAGAAAGTTCTGTTTAAGGAGAGGTTTGGTCATCTAATTGCGCGCTAGTAAGGAGAAATCCTTATTGGAAAGCCCCCTCTTTCCTGGGAACGGTCTGGTTGTCATAAATGTGATTCTGTAATATTATTTGTGAATAATTAATTATTGATTCATATGATAAGGAAATATTTATTTTATGTGGATATAAATGAGGGATATATTTTTGTGGTTAAAATGAAGGAGTTAATGTTGAGGTTTTTATCAGTATTTTTGTCGGAATGGAGGTATAAAAATCAGGGTTTTTGAGATATTTCGGGGGGGGTAATAATTTTTAATCCGACCGTTGGATCGTGGTAATTTTTGGATATGTTATACATATATAAGTTGAGTATATGTACACAAATTTTGAACCTTTAAAAATGAACGTATGATTTATTATGAATTTTACAAGATGACTGGTTCAGAAATTGTTAAATTTTCGGAGTTTATCATTTTGATAAAAAATTCTAGAATTGGTGGGCCCACTTGTGGTTGGTGAAGAAATGTGCTGAATTATATTTCAAATGTGGTGGGTGGGAATAGTAGCAGGTAAAGCCATCAGGTTGCAGGTCAAGCCTACTAAAATTTTCCTATAAATAGAGGGCTAAGTTAGAATTGAAAATCACACCAGAAACAAGTTTTCTCTCTTTCTCTCTCTAGATTATTGAGTGTATTTTGTGAGTATTTAGATACTTTGAGAGTTTCTATTCATCAGAGTAAGTTTCTTTCAGCCTTAAACGGTTATTCCGACCAGAAGTACTGATATTTTGAGGTAAGGGATATTATTTTCTTCTTAAATGATATTATTTTCTTCAATATCATTATGCTGAAATATTAACATGAGTTTTTATCAAATTTAGAACTTTTTGTGTCGGGGTTACTATTCACGTGTACGTTACTATTCACGTATATGGCACTATTCACGAATACGACACAATTCATCGAAAAATAAAATTTTCTCTTTTTGTCCAAGATGTCTATTATGGTTACTATCTTTGATTGTATCCATATTTTGATTTTTATTTTTGAATTCTGCTTCACAATTAATTATTATGAAGTATTATTGATCTTGGATAAACTGTTATACGAATCCCTAATATTTGTCCTTCTATCTCACTGGATTCGTTCTCTTTATAATCATTTTTTCATCATCCTCAGTCCTAAATGATGATATTACTGAATATCTTTGGCCTGTAGTGCAAAGATGTATGATTACTTGATGAATATCTTTGGCCTGTAGTGCAAAGATGACAGGGTGTTGAGATGAACATGACTGACAGGTGATACAAATGAATATCTTTGGCCTGTAGTGCAAAGATGAATATTTGGATAAAGATGATTATTAATTGATGTTACAGGGATAAAATATTGATGATGGACTTTTAAATCTTAGAAGATAGTAAAATTTTTTATCTACTTGACTCTTCTAATGGTTTGCTGTTTCCGCTGCAGTTGTTGATCTAAAATTTGTTGTCGATTATATTCTATCAGATTTTTCCCTGTTGAAGACTAACGATAATTTGTTGTATATTATCTTAGTCATAATATTTTTTACTGGGCTAGTTGAGCTCACCCTTTTCCTTTTTGTTCCATTTTTCTTCTCAGGAGGTGAGAACATAGCAGGATCTAGTCGGGGTATGGAGTGATGGTTCTAGAAAGATGTTTTAGCAGTCCTCACTATTTCTGTAAAATAGTGTTTGAATAATTGTATTGAGGACTTATTTGAGTGTGGATATTGTCTAGAAGACAATATTTGTATTTAAACTCACAGTATGTGTTGTCGTATTTTGCACGACAATTGTATTATTGAAGTTGTAGTTTGCTTTCTGTACCATGTATTTGGCGACTCAGAATGGGTGTTGTATACCTATTTTGGGGGCGTCACAGTTGGTATCAGAGCTTAGGGATATGATCCCTGGCTGAGATGTGAGACAAGAATAGGGGAGGGGAGAGACGAGAATTCCTTCGCTAGTATGACCTGACTAAGTTTATTTGGTGTTTATTTGGTCGGTCAGAGTATAGGGATAATATATGACATGACTATTACCCTTGTTTTATGGCAGTATTATAAGAATGGCAGCTGAGAACGTTAATAATGGAGTAAATCATACCGTGGTGATACCTTTGATCACCACCCAGGAAAGTGCAACAGGAAGGCAATATTCCTCCTGTAAACAACGTTACCGAGCAAACGATGAATGATGGAAATGTTTAGGAGCTTTTTGCAGTTCATGCAAAATCAGACGAGGGAGACTCGTGTGCAGAATAGGGTGGAAATGATAACAACGCGCGGTTTGTCATAGCTAAGCAGTTCAAAGAATTGGGACCACCAGAATTTAAGGGAAAGCCGGATCCGATCATGGCAGAGAAACGTGGGTCAAGTAAATTACCAAGATATTCGATGTCTTGGGATACACGGAGGAACAGAAGGTTCCATTCGCCACTTTTATGTTCCGCGGTGAGGCAGACTACTGGTGGGAGTCTGTGAAGCGTACCAGCCTGACGCACTCAACATGTCCTGGGAAACATTTCAAAAACTGTTCAATGACAAGTACTTTCTGAAAGTATTCGTCATATGAAGGAGGTGGAGCTTATCAGACTGGAACAAAACAACATGACGGTGTCCCAAGTACGAGGCGAAGTTTGCAGAGTTCTCCAGGTTTGCACCTCATTTGGTCAAAAATGAGGAACAAATGACAAGGATGTTTTTGAGAGGTCTAAAACCAAGATTCGGCAATATCTTATCTCTCATAAATTTTCTTTATATTCAGATGTTGTAAACAGGGCTCAATTATTAGAGCGAGATAATGAGTATGTGCAACCGAGGGACCACAACCAGGGTCATACGGTGACGGCAGTCATCGAAGCAATGAAAACCAGCAGGGGGGAAAACATTCGGACAAAAGCGGTAACCACTCTGGTGGTAATCGTGGTCATGATAATAGAAGGGCTAGTCGGGAGGAGATTTCAAGAAGAGAAGGTACAACAATGATAAACGTGGAGACGTCAGCACGAACATCAACTGTTTCTAGGGGAGGAGAGAACGACCGATCGTATGTTACAAATGTGGGAAAGAGGGACATATCAGTCCAAACTGCCCACAACAATCTAAGGTATGTTATAACTGTGGAAAGGAGGGTCATATAGCTCGAGAGTGTTCTGTAAAAAAATCAAGTTCAGCGGGGATGGTGACTCAAAAAGCTGTGTCAGAAAAGTCAAAGTCAACGGTTCCTGGAAGAGCATTTTGTTGTGACTGGTCAGAATGCGAGGAACCCGAACGAAGTTATCACGGGTTAGTTAATTATAAATTTTTGCGAAGTCTATACCTTATTAGATACTGGTTCTACCCATTCTTTTATCTCTTGCTTGTGCTCAACGTTTAAACTTGACCGGAGAAATTAGACTTTGACCTATCTGTAGGAGCTCCGTTAGGAGAAACTTTCGTTATCATCCACTGTTATAAATCTTGTTTGATCCAAGTTGGCACATCACATTACCTGTTAATCTTATCTCTTTAAAGATACTTGCTTTTGATGTGATTTTAGGAATTGATTGGTTAACTACTCATCATGCCAAAATTGATTGCTTTCGTAAGGTTGTTAGTTTTCATATTCCTAAGCAACCTGTTATTCAAATTCAAGCAACCAAACATTGAAGTCAAACTCTTTCATATCAAGCCGTAAAGTCATTCGTTTATTGAAAAACGGATGTCAAGCTTTCTTAGCTATGTCATGGACTTGAACAAAATACGTCAGATTTGAGTGATATTTCTGTTGTTTGTTTCCTGACGTATTTTCTGAAGAATTTTTTGGCTACGCATGATGATAAATTTTGTGTCATCTTTGAATCTAGTACAAAAACTACTTCTAAAATCTCATATCGAATGGCTCCTATTGAACTTAGGAGTTAAAAACTAACTGTAGAAGTTTGTACCCGAGCCTTTATTGGTGACTTCCTTTGTGAAATGCACTGAATCCAGACTCTTCCGTAGGGGACGCCATATTCGTGCGATAGTAAACTGATAGGTGTCATTGTGACGTGCTATCCAAGGTTGGGATATGAGTCACAGTTGAGAGCAATCTAAGTCGGTAATTGAAATATGTAGCTTTCTAGGCTTAGTTGGTTATTATCGGAGATTTGTGGAAGGATTTTCTCGAATCATTATTCCATTAACGCAGCTGACTCGTAGAGATACAAAATTCGTATGGAGTGAGAATGCGAGAAGAGTTTCCAAGAACTCGAGAGGAGACTCATTTCGGCACCTGTTCTGACAATACCATCTGGTTCGGATGGATTTGTTATCTACAGCGATGCTTCAGGCAAAGGGTTAGGATGTGTTCTCATGCAACATGGGAAAATCATAGCCTATGCCTCGCGACAACTCAAGGAATATGAGAGGAATTATCCTACTCATGATTTGGAGTTGGCAGCAGCAGTCGTTTTTCGTTGAAGATCTGGAGACACTACCTGTATGGGGAGAAAGTGGAGATCTATACAGATTATAAAAGCCTAAATATTTCTTCACCCAAAAGGAATCAATATGCGGCAGCGACGTTGGCTCGAGCTGTTGAAAGATTACGATCATACCATCCAATATCATCCTGGAAAAGCAAACGTAGTAGCTGACGCATTGAGTAGAAGATCATATGCGGGTACGAGTGCATAATGTTGTTAACACAAAGGCCCATTTTGTATATGACTTCAAAGGATGGAGATAGAGATAAAGGCTCCAAGTACCCACATGATGATATCAAATATACGAGTAGAACCGACTTTAATCGATAAAGTTAAAGCTGCTCAAGCTATAGACATGGAGCTGATGCGTATGAAAAAGAAAGTGCAAGAAGGTGCTATTCCAGAAGCAAGAATCGATGAAGAAGGAAATACTTCGAGTCAACTCCAGACTTTGTGTTCCTAACGATTTTGACTTGAAGCATAGATAATGATGGAGGCACAAAACAACGTTTGCAATCCATCTGGGAAGTACCAAAATGTATCACGATCTTCGACATACATTTTGGTGGAGCAATATAAAAAGAGAGATCGCGGAGTTTATCTCGAGATGTTTAACTTGTCAACGTGTAAAAGCGGAGCATCAAGTACCAAAGGGTCCATTGCAACCACTTGAGATTCCAAAATGGAAGTGGGAACACATTACTATGGATTTGTTACGGGTCTTCCCAAGGTTTCTCAAGGTATAGATGCGATTTGGGTTATTGTTGATAGATTAACCAAGTCCGCTCATTTCTTGCCGATACGTGAGACTTATTCTTGAACGTCTTGCTAGTATGTACGTGAACGAGATTGTGAGATTGCATGGCATGCCAGTATCTATAGTTTCAGATCGTGACCCAGATTCACTTCACGTTTTTGGGTTAGCTTGCAGAAAGCTATGGGCAGATTTACGATTCAGTTCGGCATACCATCCTCAAACGGGACGGACAATTAGAGAGGACAATTCAAACTCTTGATGATCTATTAAGACTTTGTGTTTTAGATCTCAAAGGGAGTTGGACAAGTACCTACCATTGGTGGAATTCTCCTACAACAAAGTTATCAGGCGAGCATAGGTGTGGCTCCATTCGAGGCGTTGTATGGAGAAAAATGTCGTTCTCCAGTATGCTAGGACGAGGTGGGTGAAGCAACATTGTTGGGACCAGAGTTGGTACGCATTACTACAGAGAAGATCAAACGATTCGACAACATATACAAACGGCACAGGATCGACAAAAGAGTTATGCGGATCTTCATCGGAAGGACGTGGAATTTAATATTGGGGATCATGTATTATTACGTGTTGCACCATGGAAGGGAGTTACAAGATTTGGGAAGAGAGGAAAGCTCAATCCAAGATTTGTTGGTCCATTTGAGATTCTTGAGCGAATAGGAAATGTGGCATATAGACTCGCATTACCTCCAAGCATGTCTCGTGTTCATAATGTTTTTCACATATCTATGCTTCGTAAATATGTTAAAGACCGAACCACATTATTGAATTAGAACCAGACGAGATAGCTGAAGATTTAACGTACGAGGAGGTACCTGTTAAGATCTTGGATAGGAAAGAGCATGTCCTACGCACGAAGGTTATACCACAAGTTAAGGTTTTGTGGAGAAACTATGCTATTGAAGAAATGACCTGGGAGTTGGAATCAGAAATGAAAGCGAGGTATCCTCACCTTTTCGAAATATCAGGTACGTACGTCAATTTCGAGGACGAAATTTCATAAAGGAGGGGAGGTTGTAAGACCCCAACTTATTAATGAATAAAATCAAATTTTCTCTAAATATTATTGTGAATAATAAGGGGTTAATTTGATATAATACTTTGGTTATGGGTTAAAATGTGCAAATTTTGCAAAATAAGCAAGTGGTTATAAAATATTCATTTTGTCGGGGAATATTCGTTTGGTCTGGATATTCTTTGCTGTCGGGGAATATTCGTACGATGGCGCAGCCTTGTGTGGGCCCATAACAGAAAGTGATTGGATGAAGAAAACGAAAGTATAAGTTGTTTATAAATAACGGCGTAGTTTGTTACGTTAATACTGTTGGACCCCGGTGGTTAAAAATACAGTAGCACATGGTATTGCACCAATTATTGATTCTTACGTAAGAAGGCACTACTCAATAATTGTTACAGTAGTTATTATTCAATATTTTTATTTTATTGATTCAATAATTGCTGCGTTGATATTTTATATTATTGTTGTTTCAATAAATGTTACTGCACAATATTTTCCTTTATCAGATCAATAATTCATTTATATGAATTAATATTATTAGATAACATTATTGGCAATGTCTAGAAAGTTCTGTCTAAGGAGAGGTTTGGTCATCTAATTGCTGCCAGTAAGGAGAAATCCTTATTGGAAAGCCCCCTCTTTCCTGGGAACGGCTGGTTGTCATAAATGTGATTCTGTAATATTATTTGTGGAATAATTAATTATTGATTCATTTGATAAGGAAATATTTATTTTATGTGGATATAAATGAGGGATATATTTTTGTGGTTAAAAATGAAGGAGTTAATGTTGAGGTTTTTAATCAGTATTTTTGTCGGAATGGAGGTATTAAAAATCAGGGTTTTTGAGATATTTTGCGGGGGTTATAATTTTTAATCCGACCGTTGGATCGTGGTAATTTTTGGATATGTTATACATTATAAGTTGAGTATATGTCCACAAATTTTGAACCGTTAAAAATGAACGTATGATTTGTTATGAATTTTACAAGATGATGGTTCAGAATTTGTTGACTTTTCGGAGTTTATCATTTTGATAGAAAATCTAGAATTGGTGGGCCTCACTTGTGGGTTGGTGAGAAAATATGTGAATTATATTTCAATGTGGTGGGTGAGAATAGTAGCAGGTAAAAGCCAACAGGTTGCAGGTCAAGCCTACTAAAAATTTTCCTATAAATAGAGGGCTAAGTTAGAATGAAAATCACACCAGAAACAAGTTTTCTCTCTTTCTCTCTTAGATTATTGAGTGTATTTTGTGAGTATTTAGATACTTTGAGAGTTTCTATTCATCAGAGCAAGTTTCTTTCGCCTTATACCGGTATTCCGACCAGAAGTACTGATATTTTGAGGTAAGGATATTATTTTCTTCTTAAATGATATTTTTTTCTTCAATATCATTATGCTGAAATATTAACATAAGTTTTTATCAAATTTGAAACTTTTGGTGTCGGGATTACTATTCACGTGTACGTTACTATTCACGTATACGACACTATTCACGAATACGACACTATTCACCGAAAATAAAAATTTTTTCTTTTTGTCCAAGATGTCTATTATGGTTACTATCTTTGATTGTATCATGTTTTGATCTTTATTTTTAAATTCTGCTTCACAATTGATTATTATGAAGTATTATTGATCTTGGATAAAAGTTATACGAATCCCTAATATTTGTCCTTCCATCTCACTGGATTCGTTCTCTTTAAGATATTTTTCATCATCTTCAGTCCTAAATGATGATATTACTGAATATCTTTGGCCTGTTAGTGCAAAGATGTATGATTACTTGATGAATATCTTTGGCCTGTAGTGGAAAGATGAACAGGTGTTGAGATGAACATGACTGACAGGTGATACAATGAAATCTTTGGCCTGTTGCAAAGATGATATTTGGATAAAGATGATTATTAATTGATGTTACAGGGATAAATATTTGATGATGGAATTTTAAATCTTAGAAGATAGTAGAATTTTTTATCTACTTGACTTTCTAATGGTTTGCTGTTTCCGCTGAGTTGTTGATCTAAAAACTTGTTGTCGATTATATTCTATCAGATTTTTCCCTGTTGAAGACTAACGATAATTTGTTGTATATTATCTTAGTCATAATATTTTTTACTGGGCTAGTTGAGCTACCCTTTTCCTTTTTGTTCCATTTTTTTCAGAAGGGTGAGAACATAGCAGGATCTAGTCGGGGTATGGAGTGATGGTTCTAGAAAGATATTTTAGTAGTCCTCACTATTTCTGTAAAATAGTGTTTGAATAATTATATTGAGGACTTATTTGAGTGTGGATATTGTCTAGAAGAAATATTTGTATTTAAACTCACAGTATGTGTTGTCGTATTTTGCACGACAATTGTATTATTGAAGTTGTAGTTTGCTTTCTGTACCATGTATTTGGCGACTAAGAATGGGTGTGTTGTATACCTATTTTGGGGGCGTCACAAATAAAATCTACTATCTTCTATGATTCAAAAGGGTTTTCATGACTTTTATCGCTGAGACT